>JAFBJW010000038.1:711632-932071 GCA_016785235.1 Pseudorhombus dupliciocellatus
ACAGTACCCCCCCCCCCCCTCCCTCGCTGCTGCCTGCTGGCTATGTGGTCAAGTTTCAGAAGTGAATAAGCAGAGCAGAAGTAACCGACCCGGTCCACATCACGGCATCGCCACATTACCCCACTATTCATTCGGCGGGAGAGCTTGCGTTGGAGGTGGTCAATTTGCTCATACACTGAGGGGAGTACGGAATCTCCCCCCGTCTGATTTGCCGACATGTGCTCCTCCGCAGCTGCACACAGCACAGAGGAGCTGATGCATTTGTAATGATGGCAAGAATCTGCCCCTCCCCCATTTATCTAGCGAAAATGCGCCTCACATGAGGACACTTACACTGGACACTTATCTAAATTTTTAAATTGCGTTAAACCAATCTTTTGCCATGCAAACAATCATGTGCTCATTTGTCCGGTGAGCTTGGGCCAGAAAAACCCTCTCACACCGCCGTTCGCTGGGAGAAACTAAATCAGAGGTCACAGTGCTGCTCGGTAGTACCATCTGTAGATAAAGGCTGAGCTGTGCAGTGTGGGAGAGCAGGCTCCATGTTTTCCACAGATGGATGCATGCCTGGGCCACAGTGTGATAACCCAGTGGAGGGCTGTGGACTTTGTCTCAAACTTGGCTCACCATCCAAAGCAGAGCAGTAGGCTCAGATTGTTCTTTTATGTGTGTGTGTGTGTTTTGGTATCAATGCTGCTAACGCCCCAGGCGACAGGTGAACTACTGTATGAAATCTGTCCTTTAACGCATTCAGCCGCCACACAAACGTTCCTTTATTTTCTTAACAACATTCAGTTAGATTTCATTATTTTATCTGTGCTCACTTTCGTTATACTGGTGTGTTTAAACAGAACCATAATTCCAACTAAAAGAAACACAAACGACATGTTTCCTGATCATCGCACAATTGACATCTTTATATCCTGCCCATCACTGTGCATGAATGCGGTCTTCAACGTGGTTGTGCAGTTCTATGTAGCGTAGCTCCACGGTGCGGCTTCGATTGTGCATTCTACCAAATTTGGTTTATACTGCAAATGAAAACACTGCTGTTAGTCATTACATTAATCTAATAATGTTTACTCTTCCTCCCCTCTCCGCTGGTGGAGCTAATCGGATTTCGCTTGCGCTCTACAACAAACCTCACACCGTTCTCCCGCGCGCAGAAAGACCCCTTTGTCCCCGGCAGGAACCGAAAGAGCAGTTCAACACTTCACAGCCATCAGTTGTCATCCATGTGTCCTCGCTTTGAGTCTCTCAGGTATATAATATGGTTTAGGAAGAATCAAGTTTGCAGGCACATGGAATCAGCATTAAGCCAACACTTAACTGTAATCTTATAAAACAGGGTTGTGAATAGGCTCTAACCCAATTTGTGAATGCAATTTTAGACAAATACCGAAGCCGCCCTAATTGTCAATAACTGGTCTGCATCATATGCAGAGAATTGACTTTTCGCTGTTTCCCTTTCATGTCTTTTACCCCGAAGGTTTGTGAGGGTAAACAATCCGAGATCATTCATAAGGAAATTCTGCTTTTCTTCCTTGTTCAAAGCATCTTTTCGCTAAGAGGAAATAAGCATTAAATAGTCCGGTAATTTCTGCGAGGCTTTGTGATGAATGGGGCTGCGTTAATCGCTCGGTACGATATGTAAATTCTGACCATTACTGAATGTCAAGCCCTGTGTTTTCATCTGAATCACACAACAGTCCCTTTTTGTTTGTGATATTCTCTCTGCCCTTTGCAGATTTCAGTAAAGCCACACGCACAATCGGCACAGTGCATTGCAGTAATTATTATTAATATTATTATTTGACGGCTTCAGAAGTGCATTTTTAGGGACTTACAGCCTGTAGAGAGAATTATTTTTTTTTACTATTGCCAGTTATGGAATAAACCACTTAATGAAAAGCTCTGGGCTCAAGGAGTTTCAGACAGGGGGTGTTTATGTTGTCAATCAAAGGCTGAGTAGTGATTAAGACTCATTTCTATCTTAATGAATGCAAATTGGCACATCTGCTATGGTGGGCTAGCTGTCCAGACTCTTCAATTAGCATGATTGATCAATTATCCTGCTGCTGCTAGCACACTGGAAATGGAGGCTGCATCGGGGAATGGGGGTCGGGCGTTGGGGGGGTAGACAGAGGAGATGAAAGAGTGCGAGGAACAGGAAACTCTAACCTTCGCTCAGTAAATGAGATTCTTTATTTGATTAGACTCAAAGAAAGAGGCCTCTCACTTTTTTACCAGGTGGTGAATACAGTATCACAGGTTTAAACGTGTTGCATGCAAAATGCAAGACTTTGCCTGAACAGAAGAATGCATCTGCATTCTTTTCCTCCATCAGCAGCGTTCTGATCAGATATCCCTCGGGGAGACAAAAACAAGCTTCAGCCATGCAAATATTTACTATCATTGCTCCTTCAACTCTGAATCCTGCTGAGGGTATTGTGTTTTGCAGCACAAATCGTTGGCTATCAAGGCACACGTGGTAAAACTACACCGAGCAAATTGTCCTGTATTGTATAATTTTTTTTATACAAGCATAGAAGAGTCAAACGAGGCCCTGGCTGGCACGCATGCATATTACATTTCACACATATAATGACATGGAGTTCTTTAGGTAGTGCAGTACTCACTTTTCACGTTCAGCAGCGTTTTATTACACATAACCTTGAGCCATTTTCAAATCTCGCGTATCTCTGAAGAGCTTTTGTCCTGCGTGGATTTGAGTAGGGTTTTTTTTTGTCTCTGTAGCTCTAGTGCATATCTAATGCTGTTTTTCTGTTTATTCAGGGGAAGTCATACTTGGAGTTAGAAACATGAATGACATCGGTTCCTTTGCAGAGCAGCATTTTCTCTCTCGCGACATTAACGTTATGCTTATAACCAGGAGCAAAATCCAACGAGGCTGCTGATCAGTCTGTGTGTGCACGTGGTGACAGAAAAATGAAATAACTGTTTCTTTTTCTTTCTTCTGATTTGAAGATCAGATCAGAATCTTTCTCTCTCCGCTGTGTCTGGTTATCATCTTCATTAATGAAGAGGGGGCTGCACATGTTTAGGCCCAGGAGGTTTTAAAATGTTTATTTCACAGAATTAATGCACATAATCAATATTTTCATTACTTTGTTTTAGTCAAGTGAAGTTTCTTCTGTATTGTGGTTCATGGTAAACGATAGCAAAAAAGAAAAAAAAAGATTAAAAAAAAGGTGTTTTTTTTCATCAGCACATCGAGCTTATTTAGAAGTTTTCATCAATCAAATCACATCCTTTCTAATTCTGTCGTGGCCCCTGAGTGTACGTGCCGTCATCATATTACTACTTTCCTTTTTGGTATTTCACCAGAATGAGAAATCCTTTTTAAGCTAAACCAAATGTCATTGCTATTGACATAGACTTATTGGCTTGATGTTGATTTTCCACTGCTTTTCAATATATGTGAAATTTTCTGCCAGGCCATTTTTAATATTACATTTTTAAAAGTATGCGCACATTTGGGGCTTCTGTGATTTATTGGAGTCATATTAAAATTATTTTCTATATTTTCATTTCCGTTGGAGGTCATGCACAAGACTGCGGATCACCACGAGTAGGATGCTCTAGTTTTCTGAACTCTATATATTTTAATCAGGGGGTTTTTCATTATTTGTGATATAGCTTTCTTACGAGAATGATGTTTATTCTCTGTTTGTTGTTTTTGGAGAGGCTGTTTTGACCCGCACACAAACACACCTCGTAAGGATTAGCTGCTCCTTGTGTCCTGTGCTCGGGGAGTGTTTTGTACACCAGAGAGCTGCCACTTAACCTCTGACCTGTGTTTGGGGCCAGGTCAGCTCCAGAGTGAACGTGCTGTTCAAAACAAACCATCTTCTATTTTCAGACTGGTGCAGTAGGACAAGATAAAAATAAACAAGAACTCTTAAATGGAGTGGTGAAACGGAGCCAGGGTTTATCTTTGTTAGCAACAGTAACTCCGCTCATATGTTGCGTATACAGTAATTCTAATTGAGTCACCATTAGAATTCATTCATATTGATATTAATCATTTGTTTTTGGAATGTAGATTAATTAATTTATAAAGCCTTTAAATAAGTCACTTCAACTTTCCGGTTTCATTTTTACCCCTGTTCATTTGTTTGTGAGCAAAAATAGCTGATTAAATTTCCACAAAACCAAGAAGATGCTGTTTTTTGGTGCGTATGCTATTTTTTTCCCACTTATTCTAACATTGCAAGAGGTTTTCCAACTTTTTTTTATCTGGTTTTAAACGGCTTTTAGTTGCTCTGCTTAGTCATACAGTGGTCATGCTTCTTCTCAGTGTGTCCTGATTCAGGTTAGGGCAGTTGTACATGCCAGGGTCTTATATTGCTATTATCTTACACAGGAATATTGCTGTCTGTGTAACACAGTCAACCCTAATATATTTTGATAGGTTGTTCGTTGTGTCTTAGATGTTTTTGAGTAATTGTCCATGATGTTTTAATACTTTATTACAGCCCCTTATAAAGTTACCGCAGTGTTAATGGCGCTGTTCATTTATTCTGTCACTCCTCTTCTCTTGATGTACACCATGGCATCGTCTGCTCGCCGGCGGTCTGCGGAGGGTTGTCTGAAAGTCCTGTCTTGCCACAGTGACTGAAGCTCTATTAATGGTTCTGTTGCGAGCAACATGCTGCGTTTCAAAGTGGCTCTTTTTATAGGACAAGGACTCCTTCTCCTCTGGGCTTTTAGTGAAAAAGGGTCACCGGTCCTCTTTTGTAGTTTTCTGAGTGTAATGAAACAGATGTGCTAATGTTCATGTGAGTATAGGGCCGATCGTTCTGTAATATATCTCTGTTGGGGAATGTATGGAACAGATTCAGTGCGCATTAGTTACTACAGAGTAATGGCACCGGACTTCCCAAATATTCAAATGCAGTTTGATTACTAGAATTAAGCAGACCATAACCAGCAGTATCTCACGTGTTCTCCTTTAGGGCTTTAGTACAGTTTCCTTTTGAATCGCTCGTCTCCATTATCCAGAGCTAGTTCTCTGTGCATTTGAAATCCATCATGTACTACATCTCATTGTTTTATTATGTCTCTGCTCCGGTGTGTGATGCTTGTTACCAGGGTACTGCTAAGAGATTTTTTTGCTTTTGGCACATGTTGTGCTTCATTGACGTCAGAGCTTTTTTTTTCCATCCTCTCAACAGTGCACATGTCTCATTTCAAACTGAGGGTGTTGTAGAGAGCATATAATAAAAGGAGACACAATAGCAAAAGACAACAATCCACGATGGCGTCTTCTCAGCATTATTTTCCAGTGACTCTAATGAGTTAATACTCTGAGCTCTAAAATTAGCTATGCAATATTTCAAAAATCTGGAGCTAAAACCATGACATAAAAACTTGTATTCAGAGAGAGAGAAAAACAGCCTTTTTGACTGAATGACTGAATTGTTCTGTTAGTGTACATAAATAGAGTTTTTCATCTCAAATTGAAGATTTCGATATTTTGTCAGCGTTTGTAAATTATCAAACTTTTGCATTTTACTTTCTGGAACCAGTGTTGAGATGGTGAATTTGGTTAAGAAAGGAACTTATTTATGTGAGTCACTTCAGCGCAGTAAAAAAAATTGAACTGTATCATTATGAAAAGACGATCTCTGAGGGTTTGACTGGCCAGTCGGTGTGGAGCGGCGGAGCTTAGCATAAACACATTGACGTGACCCGTGCCTTAGTATGATGATCACCAGAGGCAGCTGTCTGCCTGGCCTGCAGCTTTCTCTATGAAAGTGACCAGCAGTGTTTGAGCTGGGGCAAGTGAATAAACACGGTTAGCAGTATTATTTGGCTTTTAAGGATAAACTGCATTTGAACTTGCATGCGTGTGTATGGAAAGTAAAGCCAAAGAGTGAAGTAAATCTAAATAAGACTCAAAAGGATAGTTCATCCAAAAATTGAAAATCTACTCACCACTGCACCGATGGAAGGGTGACTGAAGATTGTTGGTTATTAGTCGCAGGATTTTGATGCGGACTGAAGTTAAAATGCAATAACAATAATTGGGTAATTTTCAAATGCTCATTTTACTCATTAGTCTCAATACATTTCGGTAAAAAGCATGTTGAAATGTAGTATCAGTTTACAAATTAAGACAACTTCGAACCAAACTTAGAACAGTAAAAAACAATATTAAGCTTTTAAATCTTCTAAATCTGCTGACAAATGTCAACGCTTTGGAAGAATAAGGAGTAGAATCACTGGAGGGAGAAGGGGAAGACGTGCTGCCTCCTCTCCTCTCGTCCCTCTGATATTTTTCCTCATTTCAACTCTGTGAGCTTTTCAAACTGAGCCCGTACCATAAACTGCATATGTTGAATATGGTGTAGGTCAAACAGAGACAGAATCTGTTTTGATGATTTTCGCAGTCCGACACTGTTTCCCGCCATGTTAATGATCACTGGGACCAGAAGCCGTGTGTCCACACTCTGTGTTCTTCAGTGACCTTGTGGGCCGGGCGTCTGAGGCGAGACCTTGCCTGCGTGCGGGGGCGGCTTCTGTGAGTTAGCTCGTTCAACAGTCAACTTACCCTTGTGCCCCCCTCCTCCCACCGTGCGTGCTGTGTGACCAACCCCTCCTGCCCAGGGGCTAGGACAGAGCAAGGCCTGCTGGGATTTGGAGTGGTGGTGGGACCGGTGGGTGGGTGGGGGTTGGGTGTTAGTTGGCACCACGCCACCTTCCCCCGGCTGCCGCTCCTGACCGTGGGGCAAAAAGGGACGCTGCTGGGTCTCAGATTGATGAGGACAGGTCTGTGGTCTGGGTATAGAGTGTTGCAGAACAGACGTCCTGCTGGCACATCCTGCCCTCTCTGCCGCAGGCCCCCCCCACCCCCACCCCCAGCCCTCCGTACTCGCCTTATCGGAACTCCTAATTGTCCTTATGAATATTTTAGAGGCGAGCAGGAATGGGAGTTCAGAGTTGGGGGTATGGTTTCAAGGGCCCTGACAGCTAATGATCAACTCAAGGTATAGAGTGTTGCAGAACAGACGTCCTGCTGGCACATCCTGCCCTCTCTGCCGCAGGCCCCCCCCCCCCCCCCCCCCCCCCCCCCCCCCTCGCCTTATCGGAACTCCTAAAGCCCTCCGTACTCGCCTTATCGGAACTCCTAATTGTCCTTATGAATATTTTAGAGGCGAGCAGGAATGGGAGTTCAGAGTTGGGGGTATGGTTTCAAGGGCCCTGACAGCTAATGATCAACTCAATGACCAGAGAGAGCGATAGCCGGAGAGTGAGACAGCGATACCGGCAGTGAAAAACCATCAGAAAGCTTTCCAATAATCCGTTTCCGTCTGGATTGTAATTTCCTCTGATCATTTTTTAATCTGTGCCACCTTCTCTGTATGTGGAGTAGGAACAGAGTGCGTGTTCTCATTCTTTTTAGATGATGATGATGACATTGGTTTGTCTTCATCCTCAATTTGTAGTTTAATTCCCTCTAGTCTCTGCTGAAAGTGTGCAGTCCACTGATTGAGACTATTCTCTGTGATTGTGGCAGCTAATAGCTTTGTCACTCCCGTCATTCACCCGAGTCTCAGAGCAGAACGCTCTGAAGGGACCACTCGCTGCACGTCCAATTGCCTCTTATTCAGTGAGATGGGTGGGCTATATATAATTGGCAAGCCAGTCATTCAAACGCAGGTAATAATTCACGTTATTTAAGATGTGTCTCAGTGGTAGCCTCAGATTCAGTGAAAATGACTCACTTAGGTTTAATGGCCCACTGACTTTGAACTGTTAGTTCACTGCGGTCTGTCCAGTGTCATTGTGATGTCAGGTGGGGATCCAATCCCAGCCTGTGTATTGTTTTTTTTCTAACAGCTGCAGGACAACAATATGAAAATAAAATAAAGGTTGAGAACTCGCTCCGCTCCCGCTGCTCTTCCTGTCTCCCCCCCCTGAGTAACTTGACAATGGAGTGGGCCAAAGGAAGGACATGAATCCAGCGTCACATCCTGGTATCAGTCTGTAATGTGTAATGGTCATGAGATTAAATAAGATAGGTCTGGAAATTACAGAGGTCTCCTCATCTAATAGCCCCTCACTCCCAATATGTGGTGGGAAAAGCAGCGAGAGGAGAGGCTTCCTATATTACAGTAACCTAGTGTTGCCTGGGCACTGGCATAGAGTGCCTGAAGACCAACAAAAAGAGGCTTTTATTCCCCTCAAGTGAAGACTGCAGCACCACGGGGGAAAGGGAACATGATGGCTGTGGAAGTCTCTTAAGATATTATATAAGAGCAGAAATATTCCTCAGCAGATAAAAGCCTTCCTATCAGCTGCCTCCCCATGCTGATTTCCTAGTATGTTCCCACTGAAAGGGGCCCTTTGATAAGCACATTAGATGGAACGGCCCGGACACAATAGTGATGTCATGTGGATTAGCACGCTACCTTGCTTAGCGTAGTGGCGGGCACAAGGGCTAATTCACTGCGGTAAAGGGTGAGAGGCTGGAACACCCGGCTGAAGCCAGGCGAGGGTACTCGGCCCACTCCACAACAAGCGGTTAAAATGCAGCTACTCCGCACTTCAGGGAGGGACGGAACAAACACAACATGCATTAAACACTCGTGATGCACTCCACTTTTGAAACATTTGGTGTAATTTGCTGCCGCGTAGCCGTGCGCTGCAAGCTGTCTTGCTCGTCGAGGGGGGCGGTAATCCAAGCTGCGGTGCACCAGTCGTAGGTCAGGTGGTGCTCCAGCGGAAGCTAGCGTAAGTATAGCCTTTTACTGTGATTCAGGCACAATGGAGGAATCTATGGACACATCATGCCTCACTTTAAACACAGTTTTGATCTTAGGCTTTTATGCCCACTATCTTTCTGCCTTCACCCTGCGTCCTGTTCACATACAGTACATGAATAAGTTAAATGCAGAAAGCTCTCCCGCTAAAAGAGACGGAGAACATCAGAGTGAAACTGTTTTCCAAGACTCGCAGCAGCAGAGGAAATTGCTCGGGCCCCATTCGGCTGAAAGTACTTCTCAAGAAAGAGGTGACGTAGGTGGTTTATGCAATGATTTAGTTTTTACGTTTAATCTATTGAATAGCTTTAGGTTTAGGTTCCCTTTTGAAAAGAGAATCGCTACTGTACTGCCTGCAAGTAAATGTGAAACGTTCAATGGAAATTCCACTGTGAGGAATTGTATTAAAATATCACAATATCAAACCAAAGTGATGTCTAAGGCTGCTTTTTACGACATTGTCCCTCTCTGTACACAGTACACTGCAAACCTGGAAAGGTACTTACTGTGCTGAACGTTCCCTACGGTTTCATAAGTTAATCATGGAGGCTCAAGTGGAGATGGTGGATGAATGTTTTCTTCAGGATAAGGAGCCTTCAAGGATTCCTGGTATGGAGGATTTTTTTTTTCCGCCTTGAAGAGAATTTGAAGTACCACACAGGCAAACTGATGGACACACCTACATGAGAACACAGACAATGATGCCCAGCTTTGGTTTGACGTCAGGCCACTCAGAGCCAAATTTCTATCAATACAGGTTTGTGGCTGCTGTGAGAAAATAGCTGCTGGCCTTGGTCCCTCTCATCTTTGTGAGCCTCTCAGGGCCTTTGTGAATAGATTACACAAGTTTCCCTGTCTATACACAAGGCAGCCCCCCCCCCCCCCCCCCCCCCCCCCCCCCACCCCCCCCCCCCCCTCTCCCCCCTATAATAAACAGCCCATCTCTCATGTTTTAAAAACCCTATTGAAAATCTCATCCTCAGCTGCATTCACGTTCAGAGCAAACCCTGTGACTTGCTTCAACATTTCCAGACACACATCGCCATCACTTTTATCAAACTGGGGGAGGGAGCTATCTTTTTTTTCATTCGCATGGCCGTCGTTGACTAAGTTTCCCCCTTTTCTAGGTCGGAACACTGTAGCGTCTGCTGCAATCTGCTGCATTGACACGTAAGAGCAGAGTTGATCCGGGGTCGGGTGGCCTTCAGGGATACATGTGATCCGTGCGGTCCCTTCTACGGCCATGCCTGTGCACGGCTGCCTCAGACATGCCGGCACGGGGAGCCAGGTCTTGACAGGTGTTTGGAAGAGGGACACCTGTTTGGCCATGTGCTGATTTACTGATCCATTCACCGAGAGCTGTGGGCAGCGTCTGTGGAACACCCAGAACATGCCAAGTCATTTAACAGGGAATTAAAACCGGGCTTTCACTGTTATATATACATTAGTAAGTCCATAGAGATGATTAGCGCTTGCATGCCAAATGTCGGTGTGTGTGTGTGTGTACGCTTCTCAGCAGCATCGCGTTGGAGATAACATGTGCTGCCGTGACTCCTGTCATGTACGGTGGAACAGATCTGAGTGCTGAGTGCCTGTCTTTGTTTGCCGCTATCTGGTTCCCGCTCGCCCACTGTGCTGCTGCAACCTTTCCCTAAATGGCGTGGGCCAGTGGGTGCGGCGTGCTGAGGGCTGGCCAGGCTTGTTGTGAAAGTGGAGCAGCCCTGCCCCAAATCACACAGCCGTGCCTGACCGCCACGACCGAGCTATTCACATAATGAGCAGGTTGGAGCTCAAATTTGCAGGTTAGGTTCGGATCCTTGGCTCGGCCGGAGGAGAAAGTGCATAGCTTAACCCCAGTAAACACAGGCCTTTCAGGACCCTAACTAAAGAGAACCCGCTCGGTAAACAGGAAATGAATCAGCAAGGCGTTTTCTTAGAATGAGAAGAATGCCACTGCTTTGTACCACACCAAACAGTAATGTATCTGTGGTACTGTGCTGGCCATTCATTATCCAGAGGCCTCCTCTCCCTCCTTCTCGCTCTCCTTTGGGCATTGTGGATACTTATGCATGAAAAAATGTGGGCGCTTCTTTAAACTTGTGTCTGAGCTGTGCACGGTGCTGCATTTCTGTCTGCGCAACCACGATTAGCATCGTTCTCCTTGCTCAGAACTGCACAGCCCACAGACGCAGCACACACACGGATGCACGGAGTTTAATGAGCAGTGATATTCGGCAGGAGCCTCATGAAGCCGTGGCTCAGTTTTGAGGAAATGTGATATACATTGAGGTTGTGGTGCGCAGCACTGGGTTAGCCACATTGTCTGCACAGACTCAGATGTATTGTCACGCCACTGTCAGACGATGTAGCAGCTGTAGAAATACCACGCCACACACACACACACACACACACACAAGAGAGAATAAGGTCTCATTAGTGTGTGTAGGTAACGCTCCTCTGGCTCACTCTCTGACCCCTACATCCACAGGAGTCAGTGACCTTCCTGTAGACACGAGGCCTCCGGCGCAGCCCTCAGACAGGGCAGGGCGCTGCCGTGGACCTGCAGCAGCCCGATAGAGGAACCTTCAGAGCCGCACATAAATCATGTTTTGATGTCCGCTGCCTCGATATCACAAGCTGTCACATGCTGTCAGCGAGTCTTGTTAACACTCCTATTCAGAGCTGTAATGAGGAGCAGAGAACTGCCTGCACGAAAGTGAGCACAGCGTTCAGCATTTATTTGTTTAGTTGTATGACATGTGTTCCCCCCCCGCCGAAGTCAGAATAGGCTCTTTATAACTCGGTGCACATGAGCCCTTTGCTTTTATAATAATTGTCATATTTCATGCTCAAACAGGCATTTCTGACCACATCTGATAATCCATTCCATCCCACCGTACACTGTACATGCATTAACTTGGGAAAGATCCCACGAGTGTCGACCGTACTGAGTTACAGCGTGGGACAAACCGAAGTGCTCCGCTGAAAGAATCTTCTCATGCAGCGGCTCCTTTCCAGCTGGTTGGCTTATGATAACTGAAATATAATGAAAAATGCAAACATGCACTTGCAGCGAGAGGGGAGGCTGAGCAGAGCAGAGGGGTGGAGGTACAGGGGGAAGTTGAGAGAAAGAGAGAGAGAGAGAGAGAGAAAAAAGGACAATATTTTGTTTCTCCAAACACATCTGAAGGGTGAAAGATTATTTCTGACATTTCAGTTTCTTCTTGTTCCAGAGAGCCTGGTGTAAAACTATGAGCTGTGAATGTTTTACTGTCATCATCAGGACAAAGAGGACATGCTAAACTAAAAAAAAATCAGAGAAACATATAGATACCTTGTAGATATACTTTATTGATGCCAAAACATATGATAAAAGATGTAATATAAATCATTTAAATTGACATGAATATAGTAAAAGTGTAACATGGTGCCGGAGTATAATAATATTAATGCTTGGTGTTTTTCAGTAAAATCAATGCATAGTTAATAGGAGACAAAAAACTCCACCTTGTGTACTGTTTATTTTCAACTGTGCAATTTCCTTTCAGAAATTGAGAAACAAAGGCCATAATGACTGTGCTAGTCCTGATCCCGATGACTGTTTCGGGCACAGCCCCCTCATGGACGACCATTTCGGCAAACTAAGCGAAGAGAGTGATTTAATGTACAAGCGCTGTGGTGTAAGTACTTTCCTCTGTCGCCTGCTCTTTTGTGTTGATCCCTGTCTTTATGTTGATGTTCACTACAGGCGCTAAACAAGAAAGAACACAGAGGTTGTGATAGCCCGGACCCAGATGCCTCATATGTCCTCACTCCTCACACAGAAGAAAAGTATAAAAAAATTAATGAGGAGTTTGATAATATGATGAGAAATCATAAAATCGTAAGTATTGTAAATGCACTGTTTTTGCTTGGCTTTGTGGCACAAAAGGATTTTCACTCCTTTTTTCCATTTAACTTTTTTTTCCCCTCTTTTATTTTTTTATTACCCTGTACCCAGATCTTCTGTCGACTTCTTTCAGATCTACTGTAGTTTAAGATTAAAGCCCCCTTCACTGGGGGCGCACTCGGTTTTTAGTGTTTTCTTTTTCTTTTACGTCGATTTGTTCTGCAGCTGATATTTTGACACACCCTGATAAGATCACATTTCATTAACAAGTGAAATGTTGCATTCTTCTGCTGGAAAGATTATAAACCCGATACCATGTCAACATATTTAAACACACCTAAACAGCCTTTGGTAAATACTCAGTTATAGTGAGTGTTTATCCTAAGGGTGTGTATACTTAATAAAGATGATTTATTTTATCATTTACATTATTTTCACTTCAGATCCTCCCACTGCTGCTCTCTGGCTGTATTCTAATATTAAACATGCCTTTTTTCTGAAACAGTTCCGGCAGCAGTGTCCTCAGAGCTCACCGGCTCACATGCTATCATTTAGCATCTTCCCCTCGCCATCCAGTAACACACCCTCTAATCTACCGCAAATCCTTTTTGTGATCTTATCATGCGTGACAATATTAGAAACGTGCAAGAACACGGTGCTTACTAAGCAGTCATCTTCTCTCTGCTCCAGACTTGAGGAGCATCACTCTGCCATTAACCGACTAATGATAACACTGGACTGGCTCACTGGATAATGCTATGATGAATTGTTTCTCACTGCCACCTGTCATTCTCACTTGTGCTTTGCACAGTCAGCGCGTTGTAGGTAAATGTGAGTGAGTCACGGCTCTTGTGGTTGTGTCACCCCCCCCCCCCACCCCCCACCCCCTCTCTGTCATACAGAGAGGGGGGGGGTCTCAAAATGCAAACCTACGCCTGTGACTGCTGCAATGCCAAAGTGATCACCTGAATGCATGTTTATTGGAGTTTTGGTTCTCTGTGTTTTGTGTGCACTGGACATTTGTGTATTCTACATGTAATGAAAACTATCAAATGCATAGTCTAACCCATGTTTTTTGCAGTTGTAGTCAGCTCCCCCTGAATATTTGGAGAATGTATTACTTTATTTAAGCTGAACCTCAGGGGCAGCTCATTGTTAATGATGCCATGACAACCACTGTACCATTAGACACAACATCAGACCTTTTCACTGGGATTGTGTGTAAATATCTTCTTTTGTGCGTGTGTGTGTGTGTGTCCTCCATAGCCCTCAGCGTTGCCTCAGCAGAACTTCTCCATGCATGTGGCTGTGCCTGTATCCAACCCTAATGCCATGTACCAGCCGGGGGGGACTCTGGGCAGTCAGTCCCTGGCGGCAGCCACCACCTCTCTGAGCGACAGTGGGATGCTGTCCCCTCCGCAGGCCTCTCTGCACAGGAATGTGGGTTCCAGTGGAGGCGCCCAGAGGCCCACCAATGCTGGCAATTCAGGTTAGTGGAGAGGTTCAGTCATCTGGTCAGAAGATGAAGGTAATCCAGACCAGTCAGACTAGGTGTGATTTAACAGGTTTGCACAGTCATTTGATAAGAGCATCACATTAATCCAACAGCATCATTTTTGTTTAGTGCTATTTTTTTCGTTAGTAAGTTCCTTGTAAAAACAGATCATAGCCGTCGAACCAAGTTTGCAAATTTGCATAAGACTGGAAACAAAAAGCCTGGATTTATCCAAAAAAAAAAAAAAAAAGCTTTGCTCATACTGCACATGGACACACATTTTAAAGCATTTACACTTATCTATTCAAATTAAATTGCTAATACATGTATTTCTAATCGATAATCCCAAGATTTCTCTCGTTCTCTATCCTAAATGTACATACAGTATAGTAGAGGTTACACATTTTTCCCAGAAAGGCCAGAAAGAGCCGGATATAAGGGTGAT
Source organism: Pseudorhombus dupliciocellatus (assembly GCA_016785235.1). NCBI lineage: Eukaryota > Metazoa > Chordata > Actinopteri > Pleuronectiformes > Paralichthyidae > Pseudorhombus > Pseudorhombus dupliciocellatus. The sequence continues at coordinate 726,251 of JAFBJW010000038.1, forward strand.
GCACAATATTTGTGTGATACATATTTTTTCACACCCCGCGATGCCCCTCATCACACTTCTCCCTCTGTCAGCATTGTGGCAAAAATGATGTCAGTCTGCGCCTGTACTTGTACTGACTGGTCTGACTCAGTCAGATTCAGCTGCGCATGGAACACACAACAAGGTGTGAAATACCTCATTGAAATTAAACCATGCAGCAAACCTACCAGTTCACAGAGGCGCTTGCCTATTCTGTTTTTTTCTTTATCATTTTTTTTGCTGGAGCTGCAGCCATCATACAGCAGATATTTCCCCACTGTAAGAACATAGATGGGAGCGCACACGCCTCCCTGTTCCGTGCATGCTGGAGATACATCTACGTGACATTTTCATGTCCGGTCTTGCATCTCCCTCACATGCTCTGCTCGCTTTGCAGAAGGATGCAGATGGTAAATCTCATCACTCCGTGCATCTCATTAGGTGGCACGCTGGATAGTGCCAAGAGGTGCGTGCTGCAGCCCAGCGGGTAAGTGCTCCCGGAGAGATCCATAAGCTCTCTGTAGCTCTGCCCATTGGACCTGCGACTTAGCACGCAAGCTGGACGGTTGCGTGTCCATCTGCGATTGGTTCAGGACACTTGTCACAGTCTTTGACTGATGGCGCCTCGTGCCTGTTACATGTTCACATCTTGAACAGGGGATCCGTGTGGGTTCCTCCTCTCCGCAGAGGACTTGTTCAATGCATGTGTGGGAGAGCGCCCCCTGAAATGGGTGACCAGGTGAGGTAATTAGCCGTCCAACTGTCTTTGGCAGCGAGATAAACGCGGCCTTTCGTTTAAACTCGTCACCTCCGCGAGGCCTTCCCTTCTCCTGTTTCCTTCCCTCTACCGACAGGTGCATCTCCCCCCACCCTTCCCACCAACTCCCTCACTGCGACCCCCTCTACCCTGGCAGCCCTTAAAAGGCCGCAGAGGGTCTGTAAGATGCCTAGACCAGCATAACCCTGTCGGTATTCGGGCCATGACATCCCTCTAAGTCCTTCGGTACACAATGACCGGACGGCCTGTCATGGCTGCAATGTGCCCCGTGAGAGGCGGAGGCAGGTGGAGTTCTAACTCTCTCCTCGTGAGCTCGCCGTACTCCATATAGTGTTTCTGACACAATGCGGAGTTTAGTTACGAAACCGCGTGACATTCGACGACGATCGCAAGCTGAACGCCACAGGGCTGTAAGGTTAAGGGGGACGTCTGATGAGGTATTGATTAGAAAGTATGACGAGCCCTCCCATCTCAGATTGGTTTACAGTCAGCAATTTCAAGGGAGCGCTGGGTGAGTTTTAAGTTTTGGGGTGTGGTTAGGTCCCCGGGGGGTGGGGGGGTGGGGGTTAGTCCTCTGCCAAGGGGCGTCAGCGTTTGGCACAACGTGGTCATGCTGCAGCTGTTGTTTGTACCAAATGTGTAGAACAGCAGAGGCTACAGGGAGGAGAAGCCCCGCTGTCAGATGACCATTCCTGACATAGCTCTGATTTTTCACATGTAGCAGTTATGACCGCCGCAGGAGCCTTTCAAAGTGGCCAAATGGAAGATTTTGGCTGTGTGACGACTTCTCGCCAGTTCAACAGTGGCCTCCACTGAGAGAAGCTGAGGTGCATGTAAAATCAAAAAGGAAATAAACCCTTTTTTATTTCCCACTGAACCGCTGGGTCTGTTTTAATTGTTGGATCTGGGCAAGTAATAATTCAGTTATTAGCTGATTGTGAGGAGTGTCTGTTCTCCAAGAATGTAGATGTGACAGGGAACATTGCCGGAGAGATTTTTGAGGCAAACACATTTCTGTTATTGGAGAATAAGCCCTGTATTGTTGTTCTTATCTGGCGGCTATTTTAGATAATAGCTCAACAGCTACTATACTTTCAAAGGCTCATTTTGCTGTTAGTGTGTGTGTGTGTCTGTGTGTTGCATGTGAGCGCTCTCTGTTATGCAATATGTCTGCAAGCTGTACACATCCCTTCATTAATATTGGAGCGTTACAAGCTCTTGAAACACCATTACAAAGCATGTTCGTATGTTCGCCGCTTCACAGCTGACAGCGACATAAACAGTGACGTGGCACCAAGTCAGTGTCAGAGCAAATTTTACTTTTAGAAAGTTATTTTACGTTCTTTCTTTTTTTATATCAGCAATTCATATTATAGATTTCACACGTAATCCATACAGATAAAACTGAAATCCATTATAGACGTCAGGACAATGATTATTTCCATCAGGCTCAAGTTAACTTTAGGAGCAGCACATGCCAACACTTGGTAGAAACTCCCTGAGAAAACATGCAGGGAACAGGACTGAGTTTGCATGGTGCTGTAGCTTCTTCCCACAGATTGGGGTGAGGTTAACTGGACAAATCATCTGTCAGTCGCCTGCAAAGGATAAATGTTACAGATAATAATGTAAAAAGCTATATTTGGAGTTGGATGACGGTGGTGCAGCACATATAAGCTAAAGAGAAAAGCAACAATGTGAGCGAATGCCACTAGTTTTTCTACAGTCTGCAGTTCTTAAGAAAAGAGTGAGGGGCGGCTACGATAATTCAACCAATCCCTGTGTGCACAGCCAGACCTCAGTTCTCAGAGGCACGACAGTAGGATCGTGCGCAGCCTCTGCGATTAGAAACCTGCGCTCAGAGCCCTCTCATTCATCAAGCCATGTTCTCTTTTGCCTGAGCCTGACACACGTGGGATGTCGGGGCATAATAAGTCAGTGTTTTCCTTCCCCGAACTTAAAATGAAAAGCTGAATCTTTCAGTTGTAAACACAGGGCCTTATGTAACGCGTCTTCCCAGACCGTGTTAATAATTCAGGACAATGAACAGAAACCAAACAGCTTTCAACGTGCACGCTTTTCCGCCAGAGAGGATTTATTGGCGCAACCAGGAGAAAGTCTGGATATAGAATGAGGACAGACGCAAGCAGAGCTCAGTGAAATGAAAAGCTGGCTCTCATTTTGCAAAACCCAAGTATTTTGTGCAGACATGTGTTTCCACGTCTTGGCAATTATCTCAAACAAGTGTGATATTTAGTCAGCGTCAGTCATGAAGTCATATCATCAAAGGCACATTCCGAAGATATGCAAGTCGGGTGGGTGGATGGAGAAAGCATTTGTTTCAAAGGAGACACACCGGAAACTGTGTCGGTAAAGACCCCAGTACGGCGTTTATGGCTACTTTAACAAAAGCATAAAAAAGCCGAATGAGGAATGCAGGTAGGACACAGAAACAGATGTATTTGATCGAATAACCACAAATAGCCCAAGGAATAATGTGTACAAGATGCACAGACGTGGACGTGCCCATTCACATATGAAACATTTTCTGGAAGTTCACCAGTTGGAAGAAGACGGAGAGAAAGAGAAATACTGTTTCTCATCATCAACTTCAGCTTTTTATCGTGCCTTTGTTTTCACCACACAATTTATTTTCAGATATATTTAAAGGGCACTTGGCCTTTATAGAGAGGGCAGAGGGAAATGGAGAGAGAGAGAGCACGTACAAACACTTTGATGGCAATCCTGTATTTAAACTTGTAATTTGAAGGTGTATACGAATACATACACCCTGTTGTAGCCTGTGCAAATAATGTTTATTACCCTGAGTCTGTTTTTTTTTTCCTGTGTATTTTCTCTTGAACAGTTTATGTTTTGAGCCGTAATCTCAAAGCAAGATATCAGAGCTGGCTGACTGTGATCAGAAAGCGCTTCACAAACTGCAGCGTTGGATCCCAATATTTGCACTAACATCTCATTCCCACTGAATGACATCTCCACTGCCTTTAATCAGATTTGCTATATTTAGGGCCCTGGACGTACACGAGGCTAATTCTGTAAACAGTATTTTGTTGCGGCAGCCAAGTGTCGTATGATCAAAGCCGGAGCTGATGGCGAATAGCTGCGCACACACTGTTGATTCAGCTGTGAGATACTATTGTAGGTGTTATAGCTGTTTATTTGACCATGAATTGTTGCTGTCCTTATCTGTAGTCAGAGGATCTATTGTTCCATTATGTTCCCGCACAAGAGCCTGCTCGCGGTGGGCGCACTTTGTGTTTCTCCGGGATAAATCGGACACAATGGAGAAGTCAGCAACTTGTTGAAGTGCCACTGATCCGTTGATGCAGTGTGAGATACTATTCATTAGCTCTTCCCGTTGTTTTCAGGGTTTTTCAGTCCAAGGTCGCAGCGTTAACTCAGACCTCTGTGAAGCGAAGTAAATACGGAATTCGAGTGCACTTGAAATAACGCTTCTGTTGTTCTCATTTCATTTGTATTTGAGCATGTTTGTGTGGAATCTGCAGAATCCCACTGAGGACCTTGCAGAGATGAGTCACGCAGTATCTTGGACCTTTGGAGAAAAAAAAAAAACGACTGTAGGTTGAGAAAACCGGCAAGAATAAAACTGTAAAGATGCAGACAGAGAGAACAGATGGCAGAATACGAGGTGCAAGAAGTGAACAGTGATTTGTCATGGATGGATTTTAAAAACTGATGTTTTTATTGTAAATGTTACAAGAACAAAACACATTTCTCGATTTTTTTCATATTATAAACGTTTCCGGAACTCAAAAGAAACAACAAACCTCATCATCTACATTAAAATATATATAAGTAAGATAAATAAAAGCTTCCTACTGAATCCCAGTAAGCTCTCATATTGGTTTAGTGATGGAGTGGGCGTGAGACTCCTAAAATAACTGGCTGGGGTCTTATACTCTCTTCATGATAAAGAGGAAGTGGCTGATGACCACATGCAAGGTGTGAATGTTAAAAGTAGAGTAACACTTTTCTGTTGTTTTGTGAGCACAGAGTACGAAAAACAACAAGTACGAGTTCTTTTATTGTTTTTATTCATTTGTAATGACTTCAGCTATTACTTTTAAGCAGTCACACTACATTTGACAATGAACTGCTTCTCATCCCAAGACACAAAGAGCTGACTTTGATGTAATCATTCACAATAAAAATAAAAGGCTCATCAATTTTGAAATGGACATTTTATTATTGTAAATGTGCGGGATAATTATCCAAGTCTATTAAAACTTCCCAGAGGGTTGGAAACACTTAACGGCGTGTGCCGCGGCACGCCGGAAAAACAACTCCGCGCGAGAGGCTCGCCTGATGACTGCCGGTGTTGTCAGTCACAGTCCGTGGTTTGATGATGCGTTTCTGTCGCCTTGTACCTCTGCAGGGAACGGTTTCGTCAACCCCAGGGGCTCCCCCGGCCTCCTCAGCACGCCCAGCGGCAACGGCCTGGGCAAAGTCATGCCCACCAAGTCTCCACCGCCCCCCGGAGGGAACATGGGGATGGGAAACCGCAAGCCAGACCTGAGGGTTGTTATCCCTCCATCGAGCAAAGGGATGATGCCCCCACTGGTGAGTACAGAGCTACGCCGCTGCACACAAGAAGCATCAACCAGAGGACCTTTATGTCTCTTTGCTGCGGGGCAGAGCAGATCGATGCTAAGCGTCTTTATCTCGACTCTCAAAGCCGGGTTTTGCCTACACACGGTTTTTGATGTTATCACAGCCGTGCGGCTCGCTGTTCGACTGAGGTTGTCACCTCAACCAAGGACTATATTTATCTGCCAAGTGGAACTCACTCACTCGCAGTGTGGAAGGCTTCGTCTGAGCCGCGTTCTTCTTGTAACACCTGCTCAGTTATTCACATTGCAATGAGAGGCTGTGCTCTAATGACGTTACAGGTCTCTGTGAACACCCGAGGCCGAAGTTCTCTCAGTCATATTTCAGCATTTATAAAACATAGCAAATGGAGGGTTCCAGACATCGGCCACCGATGCGCTATTTCCAACTTTTGGTGTTGCAGGTGTTGTCGGCAACAGGAGCCGTGCCAGGAAAATGATTGTGTTTGGTAAATAAACCTCAGGTTACTGTAGGTGCTCCTCTTTTTCCCGAGCCTGGGCGAGCGTTTTAAAATGACCGCGTGTTACAAGCGGAGCAGCCCGGGTTGCCTTTGCGAGAGGTCTGAAACAGGTCGGGCAGGGGTGGGAGGACGGTTCTGCTCTGTCTGAGCCGTCAGGGCGTTTTGGTGGTGGCTGTGGCAGGTCTGCAGACAGCCTGTCATTAGGCCATAATGGTATTAAATTAATCACATCTCGGTGTGACAGAGTGTAGATGAAGACTTAATCATGGGCCCAGGGTGTGCGCCAGATAATATCTTGTCGCCCTTGTCGTGTCTTCCTGCTGCTATTGATTGAGTGTGGGCATTAAGACAGCCCTGGTCTGGTCGCAGCGTGTCCCGGCGCACAGGAGCTGTGGAGCCTTGGCTTCTGCTCTCAGAGCGGGGAAGGTTTGAAATGCTGTTCGCAGTGATAATTACGAAGCGAGGTAGAGTCATTCGCAGTCAGGTGAGCATTAGTCAGTGTCCTGAAGAATGTGCTCCAGACATGCAGGTAAGGCTGTTTGGAAAGACACCAATCAATAGGTCCATCGAGGGGGACGTAGCTAATGGGGGAATGGATGGACAATTGTTGGCTATTACATTGAACAACTAGAATTTAATTTTTTATTTTTTTATTTTTTTAAGAACATTTTTGAAACAAAATTGGTCAAATTTCTTAGAAAAGCCATAGCACAGCATTCAACATAATTCCTTTTTATTTTTGGTCCCGTGTCTCTACAACAAAATGTCTGGGAGGAGCAGCAGGACAAAAATGTCCAAGCAGTAACAGCAGTTATGCCATTAATAGCATCCCTGACAAACATCAGGTGTCCCCATTGCTCCCACCACTGTAAACATGCAGTAGATACGGTAGCCGGCTGACTATTTTCCAGAGTGATCTACAGCTGCTCTGCTTCTTTTCTGTAACTCTGCCTCTTCTTCTCTTCTTCTGCTGAGAGCAGTCGGAGGAGGAGGAAATGGATTTGGTGAGTTTTGACAAATGCCTGGCGCAAATGGCTGCAATGTGAACATGCTTCCGGTAATCACGCACACGCCAGACCAAGGGCGCTCGAACCGGAGATTGTCTCTCGGAGCTGCCAAGCAATAATGACGTTACAAAAAAGAAAACAGTTTGTCACTGCATGTTTTGGGTTTGGCCTGTGAAAATTGCCTGAGCCTGTTAAATTGGCTCCTCCATTCCCAACACATCACTGCTAGTCATAAACCACTAGTAGTACGTGTGTGTGTGTGTGTGTTTTAGTTTGGGTGTGTGGGGGAGAGAGAGAGAGAGAGAGATGCATGTGTGAATCGCTGTTGAATAAAAAATGAAAAAAAAAAAAAATTGTATTGTTAAACAATCTGGAAAGTTTGAGGTTTAAAGTCGTCTTGAGTAAAATACAAACCAGTAACAGAATATATTTTTCCACTGAAGTGAAGATGAGATCATGAGAAATGATATCATTCTGTGAGATACTTGGGTTTGGTGAAGTCATCGGGCTGCTGAGTGTTGGGAACAATGCAAGGAAGCCATCAACTGGATCATGATGCAATACTGCTTCAAATGCAGCTGCTGGCATCGGCACATACCCCTGATACATTCTATTGTTTTCTCTGCATCTGATCAGTGTTGGCGGGTTGGGGGTGTGGGTGTGCGCGTGTGCGTTTGTAGCGGCGTATGCTGCATGACCACACCGGACTCTTTAGGTATGTTTTTGTGGGCTGCATGCCAGTCGCTGCACTAAAAAAAAATAAATAAATAAAAAATAAAACCCCGACTGTTGCTCCTGCGTGCGTCACCCTGGGATTTGAATGTGTCGTTAATTTTACCCCTTTGCACCTTCTCAGTTAGGAGGTGTTTATTTGATTATGAAACAGATCCCCGGACTCACTCTGATTCGTCTCACTCCTGCACTAACATTCTGTTCCTTCATGACTGACAAAGCAGAAACGAATTCAGCTGATTCTAATAAATGTGATGAATCATGGTTTGAGCCTACAGCTGCATGTCTCTTCTTGTGGTTCCTGCACTGACTGCATCACTTTGCCACTCTGAGTTGACTGAATGAATTAATCGTTTCTATTCATTCCTGAAATCCACCTGTCATGTTTTGGCTATATTCACTATATTCTCCTGATACAGGTACTTTTATGTAGCTGTAAGTTGATAGATAGAAACACCAAAGCATCACTTACTAATATTGATCCTGTTTCAGTCAACATTGGACTGCCATATAGCTTCGCCACCCCCTTGTGGCAGCTGTCATTATTACACTCTTATATCCCAGATAATCAAATTATGCTAATTTAAAATTTAGTAAAAGTGGAAAATAAAAAAAAAATAAATAAATATTGAGGCTAACTGTCTTTATTTCTACAAAAACACGCACAGTGTTTTGTATTCTGGGCTTATGCTTTCTTTCTTTCTTTGCTTTGTGTGTGTTTTCGCAGAACACCCAGAGGATAAGCAGCTCCCAGTCCACCCAGCCGCTGGCCACTCCAGTTGTGTCTGTCACCACCCCCAGCTTACCCCCGCAGGGCCTGGTCTATTCAGGCATGCCCACCTCCTACAACCCCACCGGTGAGTCTGCCGGTGCTCCCCCCTCGGACCGGCCGCGGCCACCTCAGCGGTGACTGTTTACGCGGCGCGCCGGTCTCCGCTCTCTTTTCAGCCGCACTCAGCTGAAATGAGAGCGGCTTCTCACCGTGTTTGTGGCTGCTTTTGTTTTCCCAGAGTACTCCCTGAGCAGCGCAGAGATCTCTTCCCTACAGGGCTTCAGCTCTCCTGGGCTCTCATTGGGCTCCATGTCGGCATGGCAACAGCATCAACTGGGCCAGGCAGCTCTTAATTCTTTGGTGTGAGTAACACACTTCCAAACAAAAGCACACTCTCCAGACGCCCGCACATGAAAGCAACACCCACTGCGCTCTGTGATATTATGCTGAATCACACATCTACATATTACTGTCTCTTCACCCCCTGTTTGTTGTCTCTGTTTTGGAACTGAACACTGAAACGCTCGTCTCCTCTGCAGTGGCGGAGGTCACCTAACTCAGGTCTCCAACCTCTCCATCAACACCAGCCAGAGCATAAGCATCAAGTCTGAACCCATTTCGCCGCCGCGGGAGCGCGTCACCCCGTCCAGCTTCCCCCCGCAGCAGCCGCAGCAGGGGTCCAGCCGACAGGAGGTTCTGGGACGCTCGCCCGCCGACAGCCTCAGCTCCTCCTGTAGCTCGTACGACGGAAGCGACCGCGAAGACCACCGGCCAGACTTCCACTCCCCGCTGGGGCTCGGCAGACCCCCTGCCGGCTCCGAAGACAGGGAGAGCCCCTCGGTCAAGCGCTTGCGCATGGACACATGGGTGACATAAAGAGGCCCCGATCACACCTCCAGTCACCAGCCAGTCAGAGAGAGAGAGAGAGAGAGAGAGAGAGAGAGGGAGAGGGAGAGGGAGAGAGGGAGAGGGAGAGAGGGAGGGGTTAGACATGGAGATGAAAGAAAGATCAAGGGTCCTTTGAGCTATTATAATGATACTATTATTCAACTCCATTTTCAATTGGTGAGACTGAGATGTAACATATCTGAGGTCAATCGTCAAACTGATGCAGTAAGATTTAAAAAGAAGAAAACGTCAGTGAGCTGGACTGATAGGATGCACGAGCGGGGGATATCAGGTACTTGGTGCAATTCAGACGTAAAGAAAATTGTTAAACAATAGGCAGTAGATTAATGTAGTCACTGGTCTAGTCAGACACTTACATGTAGTTGCTGTTTTGCTGTTGTGCTTGCATGTTGCAAACAATCAGAGGAAGTCGTGTGGCTTTCAGGCTGAGGACCCTTAAATACCATGTTCACTGCAAGAACTATCTTTTCAAACAAATCATGCTGTAACCACACAAGACCATTGATCTCAAGTGGCCTCTCGTGATTCATCGGCTCGGCCGATCAGGAGACACAGACACCTCGGCGTTAGCTAATACGACACAGGAGTAACGGTCACGTGGCAAACAGAGACTACTTTAGTGAATTGACGAAACAGTACCTGTTGGAGGAGGTCAAAACAAAATAGCGACGGAATTTATTGCAATAATAACATACGTATTCATTTTATAATTTAAAAGAGTAGGATATTCAGTCTAAATGTGCAATTAAGGAAAGCCTGTCCAGTTGAACTGGTGAGAAACTCAACATGTTCACATTTGTATAACAGTTCGTGATATAAGCCAAAGCTGTTTTCTTTTGTTATTTTGTACAGTTGCTATGGTTTCCCAACAGGTCACTCCAAATGCACCGTTCCTTCGCCATGTTTCTTTTTTTTTTTTTTAATTGTGCTTTATTACAAACAGTGTAAAGTCATGTACGCCACATCATGAATCGATATCCTAAAGCCATGAACATTTGCTTGTTCTGTTTGTATGATTGAAAATTTGAGCCAAACATTTTTTCGTTTTCTTGTGTAAATAGCAACTTTAATATATATCACCAGGGTGTGGGTACATGCTGAATGTACTGTACGACCACCGTTTTCAAGAAAAGTATATTTTTGTGGATTACAGCCGAGTTTACAAGAGTAGACCCTTAAAAAAAGTAGATCATTCACTGGTCAATATTTGCTATTGTGTTCATTTTACTGTAATCTCTTCTAAATTTAATTATCAACATAATCTCCTGTACGTTATAGTTTTTTTTTCTCTCTCTCTCTTTATTAGTGGTGACTGTTTGTCCTGAAGACATTGTAATAACAATGCTGTGAGGTTGAAGTTCTACTATTTTCATATTTATGAAGGATGATCACAAGGCTAAAGGGGAAATAGGGTTTCCTCCCCTCCTGTTGCGTTAGCTCGCGTTAGTTGTATACCAGCAGCTGCGGAATACACTGCCAACATTCAAACCCATGATCTACTGTTACAGCACGAGAGACGTGGCACCTCTCAGGCCTTTTCCACTGTCCGGTTACTGGCATAAGCAGAAGACATCACTGCGCTGGAGGCGCCTGCTGACCCTCAGATCTGTCAAATCTGACCCCGTCATCGTTGTTGTAGATATCTTCAAAAAGTACTCATCCGTTTCCTTGAATTGGCTCCTCACAGTGGATCTCATATCAATAAGTAGTGCTGCAGGCCTTTAGGAACCTTAGGAGCTAGACAAGTGACAACCTGAAGGCGCCGAGGTCGCGTACAGAAAGAGAAACGTTGCGACGCAAGGCCGATGTCTCAGCCGCCGCACTCTGCAGGGGGGACGGCAACAGCAGCTAATTCACAATAACAGCAACAGTGCGACGTCATCGACTCAGACGTTTGCTGCAGAGGGCGAGCCATCGCTCTGCATTCGCCGCGACATGTCTTGTGTGTGTTTGGCAGGTTTCGGTTCTCTTTGCCCCATCGTCAACGCCATAGAAGCTCTCAGTCAAAGCCCACGATGATCTATGCAGTTTTAACCTCAATTCCCATTATATATATAGAATATGATGTCACAGGTCACATGTAGTCCACACAGCACCAGAGGCTGTTGTTAGGCACAGCTTGACGTTGCTGGACTTCACCATGCACAGAACACATTTTATAAAAATGATTGATTTGGATCCCCCGGGGCAATCTCCTCATGTTCATGCACATTAAGTAGACATCCCATGATGCTTAATGGTTCATAATGTAAATCCAGGGGAAAATAGCAATAATAATCAACAAAACTACAACCACAAAAAAAAAATAAAAAAAAAAATCATCTGCCCGTGTGGGCGGCTTCACCTCGTAGTTGAGCACATACTTTAGCACTTGATAACATATCAGGGAATTTTGTAGTTTACCTATATGCACAGTTAGGAAATGCCTTATCCCAAAGAAAAAAATGACACCACTTTTATTTTCTAAACGCTTAATTCACTCAAATGCGACCAGACCTGCCTTGCACAAGAAAATGCCTTGGTGAATGCACGGCGATGCGCTCCGCTCTCTCGGGTGTATGTCCAAATTCTGCACAACTAATGAATGTGAAAGGAATGGCTAACTTTGTGACTTTCTTCACTTTGCTGTGCAAAAGTACACTGCTTCGCTTCATGGCTTTTATAAAAACAGAACTACGTGTTTGGTAAGTGTTTGTAGTTGATAGTTCACTTAACTAAAGAAGCTGTTTTCGGTCTGGACGCTCGGATCGTTTGGCGGCACAAGCTGGACTTTGTTGCCAATAATGAAATTATTTGTTTCGGAATTTAAAAGAGATTTTAAGTTAATCTACATTTTATTTCCCTTGAATGTGTTATTTTATTTTCATCATACGATAAATATTCAAGTGATCTTTTTATTAAAACAATTAAGATACTATGCTAGCTATTGTTGTACAAAATTTGTATTCTTCACAAAAGTACAAATATTGGCTTTCAATGTGTAATTTAGGTGATCTCTTTTATTCTGTATAAAATGAAGTAAACAACTCATACATAGAATTTGTTCTCCTGTGAAGTCCCAAACAGTAGAAACTGTCAACTTTATTAAACACCTCAGTGTATGCTCAGTCTGAACTCCATGTCTATTCATCTTTGAATGTGTTTTATTACCTGAGTCAAAACAAGGGGGCACTTTCTCTACGGCTGTCACACAGTGATACAAGGTGAAATACTTTTATGATAGACATTAAATATACCCCAGCTGCAAAAATCTTATTTAAAAATGTTTTGTTTTGAGCCCAGACTAGTTGCCTCAGTTCAAGTAAAAAAAGAAAAACTTCCATTATAAGAAAGCCTTAACTATAATTAGTACCTTGCCAACGCAAATGTAAATATTAAAGTTAAAACTACTCACACCCAAAGACAAAGACAAAAGTATTATAATTATTTTTAGTTGTTTAGTTTCTATAATATTACTGGTTATTTGAAGCAGCGTTTGGACGCCATACTTTGATTTATGTGAAGCCAAATTTAATTAAACTAAAAAGATAAATATAGTTTTTCTATACCATTGCAGCCAATATCAGTTTCTCATCAAAGGGTAAGAAAGATAAAAAAAAAAAAAAAATTAGAGATTTAAGTCACCTGAAGCTAAATACAATTCAATGTGGTTAATATAATTATTTAAAAAGTAGGCTGACTTGAAAACCTTTCAATGAGTATTTGATGTTTCATCTATATAATATGAACATTTTTACATGTGACTGAAAATAGCATACAGTAAAAACATTTGTCATTTGACGATGATAACATCACAGTTAAGAGTTGAGAGATCTGTGCACTTCCAGTGTGTCTCCAGCAGGAGGCTCTGTAACACCGTCAGCGCCTCCACAGGCTGCAGCTCTGGCGATGGAGGAAGTTGAAAACACAAGCGACAGAGACAAAAGAAGAAGAATGTTCAGGATATCCGGTTCAAGGTGAGTTCAAGCACGCGGATGGGAAACATCCCGCTGAGCTAAAGTGTGCGGAGAGTGAAGCTGCCAATCATTTTACCTGATGCTAACTCAAAGTGGTAGGTGAGTTCAAATGTCAGACCAGAACTTCAAACTATTCAAAATGGCGCGAAAAATGAAATACACATATACATGAGTACATTTTTAAACATTTACGTTTTTTTACCAAAGCTGAATTGAGATGTTATGCTATGTTACCTCCGCCAATGAGTGACTTTTTATTTCAGGTCCTTCATTTTCCTGATGTCCAAGGTGCTTAAAAGACAGACTGGCTGACGTCACCATGTCGGGCACCATGTGGGTGAGAGGTAATTCCTGAATCATTTTCTCTAGTATGAGAAATTGCACCAAAATGAAGAAAAACAAAATACGAGTAAGTCAACCAACAATAGTCTGGTCTCAGCAATTTCTTTGGATCGGTTTTTTCTTCCATGCTTGTTTGATTGTAGCTCCGCTACCATTCCGTTTGTTTCCGTTTGTCACAACACTATGAACTGTGGGTAATCTCCTTCGACAGAGCAAGTATCATGCCGACTTACTGAGAACCAACCTCAAAGAGCTTGTCCTCGAGTTTGGATGATGATGTTGGGGGTGGGCCAGACAGGGACTGTAAATAAACATGGACGACATGACAGTTCCCAGAGTTGAAGCCAAAGCACCCTGACGCTGCATTTTAGGTCTTAAGCCTCTTCCCCTCCTCTGTGTTTGTGGAGGACTCTGTTCTTCTCAAAGTTGTTTCAGTTGTTGCGATCACACTGATGTATGTCAAAGGGCAAATTCTTCCAATAACCGTGGTGAAAAATCAACAATTTCATTCTATTGAAACCGTGAAACTCTTTATTGAGCAAGAAGATGTAGGACTTTGATACTGGGCTCCATCCAGAGAAAGCTACCGTGGAAACTTGCACAAAATGTACAAAAATGTATCGAGTAAATTTTGGCTTCATTTAAAAGATTCTAGTGAAGTGGAGACAGGTCGTCCATTTTTATGTATCATCTCTGTTCTCAGATTCAGGCTGTACTGCAGGCCACACCAGGTCCATAGCTACAGAGGATTTTGAAGCTGTTGCATGTGAAGGAGGGTGACATGCCACCTGCCATGGGGGGGGGTTTGCCCTGTTCGGATCTCCAGCCCTGCTTTTCTGCTGGGAGCCAAGACACAGTGCTTTTCCAGGCCCTGATCTCCCTAAGACATCAGCAAATATTGAACAAAACTCGGTCCAAACTGAAACTCATCTGTTGTCATGTGGTCTCCTGTGCTAGACGCAGAGACAGAGGGACAGGGGGAACACAGGGCCTTGTGCATTAGCCTCCATGTTTGGACAGGCAGCTATAGTTTATACCTTGCAAACACAAATCCCCAAGTGTGATGAGCTTAGGCTAAACCTTTATCAAACGTCAAAAAATATGCAACTGTGTAAAAAAAAAAAAAAAAAATTAAAGGCTGGAGCAAAATCTGAGCTGAAGATCCGGGGATGAGGTAAAATGAAGAGACAGCCAACATTTCATACGCCTCAGAGATGTTGCTGAATCCATCCGCAGTATATCCAGATTGTTGTGGACACATACAAAGGACAGTTGTATTGTAGAACTATATTCAAATCTCTATCTGACTGTGTTGTACTACTGTGCTTTTAATGTGAACATCTCTTGCATCATTATTTCAGTGATACTGTCATGAAATGAATGGAATATTTGTCAACGGATTCTTTCCCCTCTCCCACATAAATACTCAGTGACTACATTCGTCATGAAAGAACTGGGCAGGACTCAACACTCAAGCTGTGACAGTGGCATTCTCGTAGTCATTGAAACTCATCCTGTGAGACTGGTATGGCAAGTTTCGCCCAGTTCGGCCTGCAACCAATCACATGTCTTCAAGGTTGCCTTCAAACAGGAAAGTGCACTTCAGATTTTGAGCTGCGCCGAGACTCGGCGTCATTTTTTTGTCATAGTTAGGATGGTTGAGCTGCTTGTTGGGAAACTTGCTCTAAGTGCAAACTGAAACAGTACGACGTGGCTCAGCGGAGCTCAACTGAACAGGTAAAGAATGATGTTTGTGTTTTGATACTAAATTAGTCTGAAATGATCCAGGCCAGATGTCAGGTAGTTATTCACAAATATTTATAGGATTAGGTCACTAGTTTTAAGATGTCAGCATAAGACCTGATTTTATTTTATTTTTTTTTGTTTTTAAAGAAATTATTTGTGTTTTATTTTAGCTAAAGAGAGAAGGGAGGGTGTCTTGTTTGACAGGAATGTCTTTGCTATTTTCTGTGTAGGGTGACAGTCTTTGTTACTACATCTTAAAATATTATATTTCCCCTTTGTACAGGCGTGGGGTTAAGATATGCTATGAATATTATCTGATTTTGCTTTCAAGAAAAAACACCTAATATAAAAAGGCTATGTCTATAGTCTTTTTTGCTCAGTGATTATGTTCAGTCATTTTTAAAGATATTCAGTAGCTACCTCTATTAGATTTATTGTCAGTTTATTTTTATTTTTTTCCATCTTTGTTAAGGTGTCACTCAAGATGGAAGTAAAGAAAAAGACTTTCCTAGAGAACTTGCGGCTGAAAACTAAGTTGCCCAATCTGAAGAAGCCTGGTAAGAAGGCACTGGCCAAGCAGGGCCGGGGGCTGGCCAGTCGCCGCAGCATTTCTGTACCAGATCTGAATGCCTTGCTATCCAGGGACCCTGATAACATCGACTTTGGCCTCTCTTCCCGTCTGAGTGACACTGATTCTACTGCAAGTGGCTCGGTCAACGATGTACCGATTTACACAAAGTTCAGACTCAATGAGTCCCTTCCAGAAGCTGCACCCAGGCTTCCTACAAATCCCAGGGTGGCACCTGTGAACAGAATAAGTGCACCATCATATATGCAGACCTTTTATGAAGAAAGTGACTGCCCAGGGAATTTAGAGAAAAGGAGAAACTTCTCTGAAGATGTTTTGTACGCGCAAGTGGATAAAGAATCCAAGAGGAGTGGACTGAAATTTACTTTCGACCCTGTTCCTGCACCAAGATCTATTTTTAAAAATGCACCAGTTTATTCACCAAGACCAGACCTTATGGAGAGAGAGAGTCTCTCAGGTGAAGACCCCTCAGCAGAGAGGCGACCCTCGGGGGCTTTTTCTTCAGTGCTGGGCATCGCACAGTCACTGGGAGAGCAATCCAGTCCGCGCACAGATAGAAAGCCCACACCATTTGGAGAGAGGAAGGCATTATCCGAAAACAGGACTCCACCAGCAACCAAAAGATCAGCTATCCCACACAGCATGCCTCTGACTCTGGACACTCTGGGTGCTCCTTTGGAGAGTGCAGATGGCACCTCGCTGGACTCTGCCTGTGGCACTCCCAGCGAGGATCGAGTCAGCGCACCCTGGGCCACGGACTCGGAGGAAATGGACCGCGAACTCTGCTCTCCCATGCTGATGAGGCAGGTCTCCGTGGAGGCCCTCCTGCTGGAGGGAACTCAGGACGAGGAGGCCCTGGAAGAAATAGGAGAGGTCAGTTATATTACACGTTTTACTGCAGTAACTGCCATAGAAGAATTCTGTAGTTTTCTATCCATGTGTTATTTAGTGATTTTTTTTTTTTTATAGCAGTACCACAGATAAAAATTAGTCCAGTGCACAAACACCAAAGACCAATTAGTGATAGAAACTTGTGGTCAAACAGTCTCAAGATCCATGCCTCATGGGATTTAGGGAAAATGTATTTCCCAATGTTAAAGACAGTGATAAAAAATGTCTTTAATCCGTTCCAACATTTAATGAGTTTCCTCTTGGCCCATGTCGAATCCCTCTACCAGGTTTTCTGGAAATCCATTCAGTTGTTTTTTTTAAATATATATTCCTGCTGATAAACAAACAATGAGGGGCTGAAGTACAGTATGTATTATGTGACGGAGGACCGCATTAATCTGATTGGAATTAGATCACATGTGTATCTGTGATGCCAAAAAAACAGTCCCAAGAACTGAACAATGAATGTTTCAAATAGTGTGGTTTGGTTTTTCAGTTACTATCCTCAGAGGTATGCCCACTCTGATATGGGGACTTAAGTTGACACTCCACAGTAAATCCATCGCTTCTAATGCGATAAGCGTTAAATATCGTTTGATTCCACACAGTTCTTGAACAGAGTGGAAGTTCAGCCTCTGTCTTGTTTTGTTTAGATGCAGACACCTGTTGAAAACCAGTTTAACGTGTTGGAGAGCAAGTGTGGCATGGGGAACTCAGAGGCTCGACACCTTTTCCCTGTTGTTAACAGTGTTGTGTTGTTGTGTATCGTAGTTTGTCCGTCACAGGCATTATCTGTTGTCATATAGAACATTAGAGTCAAGTCAAAGCTAATCTATGAAGCATGTTTAAAACAACCACAGTTGACCAATATGCTGAATAGGCTGAATGAAATATAAATACATGCGGTAAAAAACTGACAATATGCCAAAACTACATAGAGAAATTAAACAAACACTTAAGATTTTAATGAAGAAAGATATATACAAAATTATTATTATAGATTAGGATGATATAAATATTACACATTAGCAGATGAAATCATGGTCTGTGGAGTCTGTGTTAAAATGGATAAGCATCTATTGAAGTTAAAAGTATAATGTGACCTTTGGATGAGTAGCTCTATCTACACACATCAGTGTGACTGTTTTACGCAATGTCTGATGTATCATATTCTTATTTTCTTTATAGATGTCCAGTGAACCTGGTGATGTCTTTGAAGAAATGTTTTTCCGAGATTCTACAGAAAACCTGGTGAGTTCAGTATGCACTGCTGTGTAAAGTCAAACCTATGACACGAGGAAGCATATCAACGTGATGGGTTCTCCTCCGCAGGTTTTGGCAGCGGGGCATGAGGTGCAGGCCAGTGTGCCGTTCCAGAGGTACCTCCTGAGCATCAACCTAAAGCAGGGAAGGAACCTGGTCATCAAAAACAAGCGCTCAGGTACGTGGACAACCTGCAGGGGATATTAACTTATGAAGCTGCTTTCTGAAATGTACTGAACTTTGAACAGATGGGTTTTTCTGCCAGAACATCCAACTAAGCACAGTGAGAGTATAGCATGAAAATACCTGGAGGATTCACTAGTGAGCCAGTGGTTGCAAAAGTAAAAAAAAATTAAAAATTAAGGTCTCAGGATGAATATGATGATTGTGTCTTTATGCACTGTTTAAAGATGTGTCCTCTCATGTCCCACCTCTGAGGCTGATGTGAACTTTACTTTGGGAAAGCAGCGCCCTCAAGTGGACATGAACAAAACTCTGACATATGAGTAAATGAATGTGTGGTCACATTACATGTCTGATTATTTACAGGCTGTTTTAGAACATTAGGCTAATGCAGTTTATTTCAGTGTCACTTAAAACTGGCAGTTAAAGCTAGTCATCTTAGATCAACTGATGTACTTGGAAGCAGAAATAACATCATTCAGAGCTTCATTAATCCTGATTGGAAATGTGCACCCTAAGGCAACTGTGGTTTTAATCATTATTATGCATTTGAAGATCATTTTACAGTGTAACGGTGTGCAGGCCTCTGTCTCACAATGCTTTTATTATGATGCCCAACCATTTATTTCCTTGCATGGTGGCAGGAGACCCTCCCACCTCAGTGCCCTACTCCCTACTAGTTGAGACCTTACTTTCCATGACAAGATGGCACCGTGATGATGCAATCCCCACATGCTCCCTGTCTCCCCACTGTTTGCCCAACAATCAACACCATGCCAAACGCTCACCAATGGCATACATTGTCATTACATATTCTGAAAGAACCCACGCCACCGGGCCCCCCCACTCCTTGGTTTTTTGTTCTCCTCTTGGTTCCCATTAATTTCCATCGTCACTGTTCTCAGTCATGCCAGAGCTTTTCTCCTTGCTAGCTGCCACATTCTCCTCCTGTCAAGTTGCCTGGAGGTTTCCCTGTCACAGGCTGGCAGGGTGGAGCTGCTGTGGGTCCTGCCTGCCTTTGCGAGATGTTCATTTGGAGTGGGGAGCTGACAGGCCTGACAGCCCGTCCCCACAGGGCCTTTGTCATGTGATTCAAGCCTCCCTGCAGGCTCTCTCAAGCACCCCTTTATTCCCCTATACAAATGAAGGCATAGGGCCGGCTTTCATTTTTTGGCCAATCTGCATGCAATTGCAGAAACAAAGAAGTCCCATAGCCCTACCCCGCTCGCAGACAGACTTTCTTAACAGGCTTGGGAGATTAACACTGGTTGCTTCTAGATTTTGGTTTCTGGTTGCCTCATGCTGGCGAGTGTTTCTACTCTTTCACAATAAAACAGCTACTTTCCTCTGTTTTTGCCATGTGTGGGGTGCACCTCCTCCTGCGGCTCCTCCTCACATATTTCAGTGTCTCACACAACCAGCATGGGGGAAGGGTGTGTGTATATTTATGTGTCTGTTTCCGTGCATTGTGTACATTTTAAAGTGACAATATGCTATTAACATGTACACCAAGTAAACACAGTAAGCATTAATTCTCTCTAGCCGCAGAATGCTATGAAATTAATGTTTTACACTGTTGATTGAACGTTACAGTCACATTGTGTTGATTCTCTCCTTTTCTCCATTGAATTTCAGGCACCAGCGATCCATACGTAAAGTTCAAACTTGAGGGAAAGCAGTTCTATAAAAGCAAAGTGGTTTATAAAAGCCTGAACCCACGGTGGAATGAGTCCTTCTCTCATCCTCTGCGAGATCGAGATCATGTTGTGGAAGTTCGAGTGAGAATTCTTTGTCTGCATAGGAGTGCATTATCTTACAGTACAGGGGCCTGTAGCTGACTTTACAACCTAATCCATATTTGTGATGTTGTTGCAGGTCTATGATAAAAATCGGACCGCGGATGAGTTCATGGGTTCCAGCACAATTTCTCTGAAAAATCTGGAATTGTACAAGTGGGTAGAATATTTTTAATATTTTTGTATTTTATACAATCGATTGTTTTACAGAGTCACTGTGTGATTGTTATTTTATTATTTTTACAGAACTTATGAAATGGAGTTGCATCTTGAGGATCCTAAAAGTAAAGAGTATGACATGGGAGCGGTTGTTGTTGAGGTCTGCATGATGTTTAGAGATGCCACCCTCAAACGAAGCCCTGTAAGAACTCATTTCATTAAAATTTTCTCTTGATAAAATGTTTTGCTTTTAAGTCTCTGAAACTTTTCTTGTAATTCTTTTCTTTTTAGAGATGGCCGCAAAGAAAGAATAAGGTAGGGGATGAGATTTCTTTACATTTCCCAATTTCAAAACTGAATCTGGAATATAAATATGTTCCTTCGTCTAACTGTCATTTGCACAGCTACCCTGATGTGAAGCACTAGGGGGCAGTAGCTCACTGTGCAATGATGCAACAAAGAATGAGGTGTAGTCTCACAGGATTCAGGCTTTTGTGTGTAACCTTGGTTTCGGCGTAGTCGCTTTCTTTTGTGGTTGTATAGGGAATCTTTTTTTTGCAATGCATATTATTTTCAGTGGTGAAAGGTATGGCTCAATATCACATTTTGATCTAAACCAAAATAATAGTCTTGACTAACTATGTTGACACACTCAAACCCTCAGATGGGTATTACAGAGGCGTATTTGTTGTTTGTTGTAAACAAAGTTCCATCTCCTCTCAAGTGGTTTCCAATATATTGCAGCTGTAATTAGATTCAGAGTGAAATAGGAGGGTGGCTGTTTGGGACTGGCGCTGCAGCGAGTGGGTTTATATTCACACCTATGTAGTCGCTGCATCTGCCACTGTTCAGTCTCTTGATGGTCCAGTAGACAATCTCAACTTGAAATTAGATGACAAAGGAACCAAGCCATTTTCATACGCATTGTAGGTTATCCGCTACAGATGGTTAAAGATACTCGAAGGGAGACAGAAATGTGTGATGGGACTCAACACAACGTTCGGCTTCCTAAATCGCAGTGCTAATTTAACAATGTAACAATGCCATTCCCCCCCATGTTCCATTTTTGACAAACGTACAATATCTTATTGCATTTAACACCTATCCTGGAAGTGCTGAACACCCAGCTCTTGCGGCTCCACTCCCCCTCTTTCCGAACATCGTTTTCTCCCTCTGTGTTGCCACCACAGAGACAGGGAATGGCAAGTGCCTGAGTAAAATTCTGCTGTGTGATAGTGTTTCAAACAGGAGGGGGGCTCTGCTGTTCGAGGCATGTTGCCAGTGTGGGATGCCTAAGATCGGCAAGGCTGATAATTCCCAGGCATAGCGGGCAATAACCCAGATGTTGGGATGTAATATCACAGCTGTGGATGGACAGTGCTGAGGTACTCGCCAAATGGTCCTGGGTCTGAGCTCATCGTGCTTGTCCCCATGCTGTCCCACCATATGGAAGCAATCGCACAGCCCTTTTAGGACCAGGAATAGATTCTCTTTAGGGGCCACTTACAGTTAAGTGGAATTGTTTTATTGGCCGCTGAGATAGAAATGTGTCCAAGATAAACACTTGGGATGACTTGGCTGAGGCATGGTTTATATCGCTCCTCCACTCCCTCTGTTCCTCTTCTTTTGAAGGGGCTGATATTTATAGGGCTGTGCCTGTGGTATTCCATGTTAATTCAGGTCCCAGAGATGTGCTTTGATCCCCCTCGGATTGGGTGGCAATGTGGGTTGTGACCCCGCAGTGAAGAGGAGGGGCCGGAGTGGCAGGGGAGTTGTAGTGGAGCTGTTTGAAGCAGCGTCACTGGGGCAGCTGAAGGAGCTGGGCAATCAAAGAGGCTAGAGCAGATTACGGTCCTGCTCTTTAATTACAGTCAGCCCTACACAACCTCTCTGCTGTTTGTTTTTACAGCCCTGGCCTGTCACCGCATGGCCTCACGGGAACTCTCACATGGAAACATATCAAGGCCCCACTTTCTCACTCCCTCTGTGACACACGGCGGGAGAAGTGAATTATTTGCCGGGCTCGTCCTTGATTTCCAGAGTTCGTCAATGCGCAACATCTTTTTTCCATCTTAGCGTCAAATTGGTGGCAAGGATTTGTCGTTTTAATCTGGCAAAATGAAAATGGGGTGAATTTGCCAACATGCAGTATACTGTGATGCCGGCCATACATACTGCATGTATGCATAATTTGGTGATGAGAGGGAGCTGTGGGGTTTGCATCATTACTCACTGCTGCCTGCTGTCTCTGGTGCAGTATGCCAAGTGTCCTGCCTCCCCACACTCAGTCTGGGAGCCAGTGATGAGTGGGACTGTCACAGCCAGGGACATCTGGCTGCTTGCTGACGTCCCTCTCTTCCTCTCTCTCCAGGAGTCTGTCGTGTGACTTGCCTGTCAGTAGAGATGTGCTAATGTGCTCCAACAGAGATGTGCTGTATAGTGTAAACCTTTGTCCTACTTTCATGCACTCTGTGAACATGATGAGGTGCCAGGCTGAGGCAGGAGCAGGTAAACGAAGGGGGAGGCACAGAGCCTCCACGCAAGGCGCCCAAAAAAAAAATACAACCTTTAATTGTCTGTGTGCATCTACACCCCGCAGCAGAACCAGGCCGTGCCATCCCAGCGGCCCGCGGAACCACAGAAGACTCAGCCGAAGAACCAGATGTGGAGCGGGATGCTCAGGATCACCTTGGTAGAGGGACAGGACCTGCCAAAGTACGGCCAAGGGGACATTTATGTCCGCTTTCGCCTCGGTGATCAGAAGTACAAGAGCAAGGTGGACTTGTTTTTAAGAACTCTTTCCTTTTGCCCACTTCCCTTTCACTCCCTTTACTCATGCCTCTGTGTCTGCTCTTTCTGCTTCAAGTGTTTCTTCCCAGCCCGTATCTCTTACTTCCCTGCCTCTCTCTCTCAGCAGGTGCCTGTCAGTGACTCACCTCCACCTTGGCTCACTGGGCCATGGCTGAGGCAGCTCATTAGACTGGGCAAGCCTGCCACTCACTTCTCCCCGTGCTTCGGGTGTTGGGCTTCATTGCCTTCATTTGCATACCCAGCATGCCCTGTTCATCTACCTGTACTTGTTGGCCTCCCCCCTGATGATTCTATGCTGCACTTGTCTCGTGTTGTTGTGTCATTTCTTTGTAAACCTCTCCGCTTTCCTCTCTGCTTGTTTGTTTGTTGAACAAAGCTGATTCTAATTGGAAGCTGTCAGTGTTTACAATCCCAGAGTGGCTACTGAAGCGTACACATACAAGCACACACAAATTGAGACACATACACACACACACACACACACACACACACACACACACACAGCACACCTCTCTTTCTCCTCCCCTGCCTTGTTCTGGTTGGACTGAATGGAGACTTAATCCACCTGCCATGCAGGAGCTGCTCAGACTGATAATGCATTAAACCTGACATTGCATCAAAATGTTTAAACGCATGTGTTCCCACGTGTTGAATCTGTGTCTTTATTGCCCCCAGAACCTTTGCATTCAGGCCAATCCCCAGTGGAGAGAACAGTTTGACTTCAATCAGTTTGAAGATAACCAGGAACCTCTGCAGGTGGAGGTGTATTGGAAGAGAGGAAGGAAGAGTGCGGAATCATGGGGGATGTGAGTATTTCTGGGGAGGTGGTGTTAATTTTGCTCTCATTGGCTCCTCGACAGAACTAGTTGGCTCATGTGTTTCAACGGAGCGATTTTCCTTTTGTGTCTCAGGTTTGAGGTTAACCTATCGAGACTCTCATTTAATGAGAGGCACCTCTACACTCATGTGCTGAACCCAGGAAAGGGCAGGCTAGTGTTTCTGGTCACCCTGCGACCTTGCTGGGGAGTTTCCATCTCCGACATAGAAGGTGCTGCCTTGGAGAAGCCTGATGAGAAAGACACAATAATGGAGAGATTTGTAAGTTGGCTTTTTGGTTCAGTTCGTCTGTAGCCAAAACATAAAGTTGCCAATTTGTAGCACAATATCCTTTTTCATAAAGAGAACAGATGTGTCATATGCTAGGATTCAATTGTTGGTGTTCATTTATTAGCCCTGCTCAAGCACGTTTAGGATATCATGTTTAATCATATTCCTTTTTTCAGAGTTTGAAGAACTCGCACAAATGTGTGGGGGAGGTTGGCTTCCTTCAGGTCAAAGTGATAAAGGCAAACGATCTCCCTCCAACAGACCTCAATGGTAATCTGAATCAGAAAACCCACTGCTTTGTTTTCTATCGTCTTGACCTTTTGTTCATTATGACTAACAACGGTTATTTGTTATTGCAGGAAAAAGCAACCCCTTCTGTGTTATTGAGCTTGGTAACGGCAAACTTCAAACTCACACGATCTACAAGTCCGTCAATCCTGAGTGGAACAAAGCCCTTACGTTGTTAGTAAGAAAAAAATGAATGAAAAAAAAGAGTCTGTCCCTTTCTGTGTTGCCTGTGTTGACTTCTTTAATATTTGTGTTCACACTTACATTACAGCCCAATCAAAGACATTCATGAAGTGATAAAATTGACCATCCTTGATGAAAATGGAGACAAAACCCCCAATGTTTTGGGGAAAGTGGCCATTCCTTTATTGAATGTAAGCTTTTTTTCAGTTTGTAAATCTGACACACAAAACTAAAATAGCATCACACATGCTGATATAGACCCTGTTCTTTTGAATTCTAAAAGGTTCAGAATGGGCAGCAGATGTGTCTTTTCTTGAAGAAGGAAGACTTGGGGAGTGCATCCAAAGGAACCATCACACTGGTGCTGGACGTTATCTATAATAAAGTAAGGCTGAATGGGGTCAAGTTTGTTAGAATGATGACAGTCGCAGAGCACATTGGCTATCGTCTGACAGCGGGTTAGTCTCGGGGGACCACAGCCACCATTGTGGGGCTTTCGGCGCAGACAGTGAATATCCGGGCCAAGACTCCGTCTTCTTTTTGCCGTACACTGTTTACAATCCAGCTGGTTTCTTTTATTACACGGGTGGAGCTTTTCTCCACACAAAGCACCAACATTAATGCTTTCTATAGGTGATTTAGGTCCAGATGACCTATTAGCTCACCTCTATTAGCAGCTCTATATCTGGATTTGAATACTTATACATTAAAAAGCAGGTAGCTGGTGTATTGCTAAACAATTTGTTCCTCATTTGTTGTTCTCCATGTGGACAGAAACCCTAATGCCCCAAAGTCCTGACCAATGCCCACAGATTCTACATATTCACATTCAGGATCCGTTTACAGAGAAGAAGAAGAACAGAGCTTGTGATACTGATGTGTTCAGTTAAAAACCCGCCTTTAAACTGCAGCTTTTCATTTTCTTTCTTTGTCCCAGGTCCGGGCTGGTATCAGAACCTTCCAACCAGAGGAGACGAAATTAATGGAGGAAAACGTGAAGTTTTCCAAAAAGGTCGGGTTTATTGAAGTTTTTTTTTTTTTTTTTTTCGCAGAATTTATTAGATGGAACAAAAAGCTTTCCCAGAAGGTTCCCCTCACATCACACTGATCAAGTAGCCACAGCAGAGCTATACATGGTCATAGTTTGGATCGGTCATAGTTGTGCTAATTAGTTTAATTGCCTTTAAACATCTAATTTCACAAGTAGCTAATAATGGATTTGATTCAACCTCATTGCAAAGTCATAAACATTATGTCCAGTTTGAAATGATACTAACCAGAGTTTTCTTCCAATTATTTCCCATTAGGTTCTTGCCCGGAATATATATCGGGTTCGAAAAATCAGCACAGCAGTTCTGTACACGTTACAGTACATTAAAAGCTGTTTTCAATGGGAGAGCACACAACGCAGTCTAATAGCCTTTCTGGTAAGTCATTGCTTCTCGTTAATGAACTCTCTTTAAGCCTTGGGGCGAACAAGTTTTGTCCCATTTCACCGCAGCCCAGTTTTAACTCTTTCATTTTATGTGAATTAGATGTTGTGGAGAATCCTTGGTTTGGCCATTTTCTCTCTCTGCCAGCGCCATGCAAAACAATGGCTGCCTTCTGTTTCCATCCCCTGTGTATGTGATGGATGTGCTTTATCCTTTAAATCAAACCCCACTTGGTTCTCCCTTCAGTTCTGGTGACATTAGAGTGTGTTTTGAAGGGATGGGGTTTGGGTGTTTGTACATCTGACTTCTGAGCAAAGCCTCCTAACCCAGGGGACGGTGTAAGGAGGATCACCGTCTCAGCTTCCTTGGGCGGGAGGAGTGACAGTCTGCCTCCGAGATTTGAACCTTGTTTAAATGTCTCTGTTTAGCTGTTTTTAATGAGGGTATGTGATCTAAGGTCCTAAGCTTAAATAATCTTAAATCACCCTGTGAATCCCCTCAGTACAGCACATGTAATGTCATGATTAAGAGTGTACACTTGCCATGAAAGCCCTGCCAGCACGGTGTCAGGGTGAGGAAGCGGTCACAGACAGGGTGTGTGAAGAACTCTCCTTTCACCGCCTTTCTTCTGTCTGTGCTGTCTCAGGATGACATGCAATTCATACCTGGTGTATTCTATAAGCCCTTCTCACTGATCCTTAGGTGCAAATCCCCTCAGGCAACGGCCATGCTCGGTGTATCACAGCCTTTAGAACAGCACGGCACCCAGACAGGCAGGCGGACACACAGACGGGAAGACAGAGAACAATGCGAGCGATTGTATAAAGATAGAGTGGGAGGCAGGCTCCTATCTGGGAAAGAAAGTTGGAGCAGGGAGGGAGGAAGACAGTTGGGTAAGAAGTGCGCAGTCTACCAAGGTAGATAGCAAGAGACTTGGAGGCAGGAGAGCAGGAGGATAGGCAGGCTGACAGGGGACAGGTCAGCGGGATGGGGCCATCTTCTTCCACCTATAATTAGATCCTCCGCAGGCGATGGGAGTGTGTGGTGGCACACTCTAATCTTTCATTTTCACTTCGACTCCACCTGCTGTTTAGGAGTGCTGCACACAAATGGAGAGCGTCGACTGAAAGAAAAAAAGGCTCCCGTTCTCACTGTTTTCATCCCGGTCCTCATTGTAGCCGGAGCTGTCGCGCTTCTCCGTCTTATTTTTGTCACTTGTACGTAATCTGCTCCCTGACAGTGAAATGGTAATTATTGTGACCTTGACTGTGGCTGCTTTGTCCTTTTTTTATTCGGAACAACTGCTCTGTTTTCACACACCGCCGCCACCACCACCACCAGCATAGTGGCTGATATTTTTAAAAGCAGACAGCAGCAGAACAGTCAGAGCACGCCTCCGTCTGTACGAGGTGCGCTTCTAATAGTCAGGAGTGTCGGAGGTGCGCGGTGAGGATCGCCGAGGCAAAGTGAACCTGCCACTGTGCATTCATCACCCACTCGTCAGCTGACAGAGAGTTCACGGTGGTACGGCTTTTTTTTTAATTTCAATGATTTTCTATAACCTCAACAAGCGACAAGCACAACGAAACATGCAGATCACATGTAAACAAAGCACGTAATTGCAAGTGACAGAAGAGACTCTGAACTCGCACGAGTATCTGATAACATCAAGGTCCCGACTGACTCTCATTACAAGCCTCGTGCCACGCCACCATCTACACCCGTGCCCCTGCCCACTCCAAGGCCAGCCCCCCGTGCAGCCCCTCCTCCTCCCCCAAGTCATCATTTGCAATTAAGTTAGCGCTCAGAGCCGTCTGAAGCAGCATGGCACCATGTGCCTTAATGAAAGCAGCTCCCACTCCTATCTTTATATCTTTAGGCAGTGGTAATAAGGTAACTGATTCAGACATTGACAGATGGCCTCTGCTTGCCTCTCAGATGTGCGTGATTATACCACGAGTGTCTGCTCTTTTCCAAAGTGGCAGGCAGCGCAGCGTTTCTCAGGGCTCGCCGTTAGGAATGCTGCAGTGGTCGGTCTGGCTTTAATATACATTACAATACATTATTTATCAAGCAGGCAGACCAGTCCTACCCTTTTACACCATATACATCCTGTAATGCATTACTGCTGTTGTGGTTTCTACTGGGACTGCGGGATGCTCGTGTAGTGCTTTACCAGGAATACTTAGCCATTATATCACTCAGTCCCACAGGCCAGTTTTCTGACCCCGGCACAGCATGCCGTCTACATTTCTATCCTGTTTATGTAGATTCATGTATGTATTATGAAGTGCTTGTTGGTGTGTGGTGTGTAAGGTATTCAAATTTTGCATGAGGGATCACCGCTCGGGTTCACGTTAGTGAATAGCAAAGCGGGGGAAAATTAAGGGTTGTTTTTTTTCCCTTCAAGAAGAAGTCTTGTTCGGTCATTCCAAGATAACTTTTTCTCCACTCATGAGTGGCAACCCGAAAGTTGCTCATCCAGGAACATATAACTTTTACATATTTACAGATTGGTGGGTTATTTAGCTTAATGCTACTACTGCTTGTTATTGTGTGAGAAGAAACTCTGTGAGGAATGGAAAGTATCTCAGTACTGGCACTGTTTGCGAGTGCAGGAGGTTACTTGTTTTTATTGTGCAACCTCATCAGCAGAGTCCACAGTGTCTGAAGTTGCCTTCAGTTTTTTCCACCAATGGGTTTCAGTTTTAAAATAGAGTCTAATTAGGTAATGTAACAAACTGAAAAAGAAAAAAAAATCTTACTCAAACATTTAAACAGAGTTCTGGCAAATCCTCATAAACATTTTCATCAGTGAACAGAAATACAAACAGGAAATTTGGATTTTTTTTTTCCTCCTCTGCTTGTTTATGCTACAGTAATGAGCCTAGGATCTGCGCTTTTCAAGAGTTTGACAACAGCATGTTCCTTTATCTGAGAGAGAGAAAATGTGACAGCTAAAATCTTCATAAAATAACGGCCTTTAGATGTGCTTTTCACTAAGACTGGGCGAGATGAATGCGCTATACATCAGCGGTGACTGCAGAGGGGTCACCCAGAGTTCTTTGCTGCACGCAAGACTGGGACCTGTAGATGGAGCTACAGCACTGCTGGAAACACGGGTGGCGGCGGTTAAGGGATCAGTTACTTTTCCCTACAGGAGCCATTCGTGGGAACAACTAAGAGTGAAGTCCTCCATTCTGTGCATTGGACCAAGAGAAACAAGTTCATCCACAAAAAATTAATGAAAAAAATCTAAATGAGCATTTATCATCCGGCCAAATTAATCTGTTTCAGAAGTTTAAAAGTTAAGAACAATTTTGATTTTGATGAAAGGAGGGGGAGAGAAATGAAAAAAAGATAATTTACACTTGAAAGCTGATTTTGAGCTTTGCTGTCATTAGAGCGCTTTAAGTAGAATTAATATTTTAACATAGGAGGAACCTCATCTGTCAGGAGTTGGACTAGAAAGAAACCTGTATACCTAATGTGAGTATTTCTTTTTGACACTGCCAGGTAGCAACTGCTTTAGACATCATTTGACAGCCTGTGAAATGCTGATTGCCTCACATCACACACTGTAAAGATGGCATTTGATGAATGTTTGATGCGGTGCAGCTGTAAACACACTTGGCAGCTGCACCGGGTGCTTTTTTTTTTGGATGGGGGGGCGGGCTGATAGAGTCGCCGTCTCCCTCGATGAGGGCAGGACAGGGTCAGATCTGGCTCCAGAGGTCTCAGGAGACCACCTGTGTAGAGCCACAGCAGTTGGGGCCATTAACCGGTGCAGCAGCCCAGCCGAGATCAAAGCTGTAATCAGAGTTGTCATAATTGTTCTTGTTAACACTGTCCCTGAAAAGGAGACGCTTTGTGAGTCTTGGAGCTGCCCGCTTGTGGTTTGCTGCATTGCAGCGCGGCCGAGCTTTTGTGAGAACAGCGAGAGGACTGTGCGCGCCTGTGAATTGTCTCCTTGTTTCTGCTTTGCATCTGTTTTCTCTCTGTTTGAAAAAGTTGGCGGCCTTAAAGGAGTGGGTTTCTTCAGTCTCATGGGGGTTACACTCTCCATCGCCGTGGCTGTGGGAGTTCTCAGACTGTGCAGTGGGAATGTGTCTAGCAAGGGAGAAGAGAGGGGAAAAAAAAAAAAAAAACGATGGCAGTGATGGCGATCCATGTATTCATGGTTTCCAGCCTGAGATCTATTAATTATTAAATGATGGGCTGTGACTTGCAAACTGCTCAGTGGTGCCTCCTGATTTAACACAGTATTATTATTTAGCTGCCCTGGATTGGCTACGTGTCAGTTGTCAGCTCTTGAGGCTGGCTGGATGCAGCCCGAATGTGTAACCTTGAAACATGTCCCCCTATTAGCGGGATTAATAAGCTTTCACTGCTAATATTCACTTCATTAGGGCTGTGAGAGTGTTCCCATCTCTGTAAGATTTAAGACATGGGTTTCAGTTTGGAGAACGCATTTGATTCAGTTTAAAGAAACCAAATTCATCTCTGTCATTAAACAGCATGCAGTAACTTTTAAGTATGAACAAGTAAAGCACCTTCAGATTAAGATGCATTTACTGGACTAAATAATGATCTGCTGTTGTGTCGTGTTATATTATGAGCGTCTCCAGCCCTGATGAAGTATGCTCCTCGTTTAACCCCGCTGTGTGTGTTGTATCATAATGACTACATTTAACATACTCACCACCTTCCTAGTCACAGAGGACAGCTCTCCCCAGGCAGCTGAGGTGGCAACCTGTCCGCCCTGTGTGTGGCAGTTCCGGGGCCAGTCTTGGCCCCTGCCACGTTAACGTGCGCTTGAGCCGAGCTGACAGGGAGAGAGAGTCTATACCACTCCCTCCTCGCTTCCTCAGGGGAAAAGGCTCGCATGGCAGATCTGTCACCCAGGAGGTCGCTCAGTGTTAACGCTCCCGACACGGATTAAACACTAGTGGCCGGTGCCGGAGTGCGGGGTCAGTGTAGCCACCACTGACAGGCACCACGGGGCACCTGCTGACTGCCCCGCTGCAGCCTCGTACTGGTGCTGCTCTGGCCCTGGCATGTGTCAGACAGACAGGGAGACAACGGCCAGCGCTGGCCCTGTGAGCAAATGCTAATGCCTCTGCCTCGCACGGCTGCTCTTCTTCAGTGCTTTGATAAAGAGCTGCTATCACCAGCGTACTGTGCAGGCGTCCTGACAAGCTCTGGCTCATCAGTTTCAGCTGGCTAACGTTTACTTTTACGTTTTGAGTATACATTTGAAAAATATGACCCGTACTGAATTAGCTGAAGTTGCATATTGTAACATGAAAGGTTATTATTACCACGGTATTTGGTTTATTTTGCTTTGCAATTTACCAGCAGAACACAATTGTTCATGCTTATAGCTGTAATTTAATTATTAAAATGTAGTTTTCTGCTGTTGTAGATTATTAATAAGTTGAAAACTAACCACTTACCCTAACAGGAAGTGCGGTAAATATCACTGTTGGTAAATTCATGTTTGATATGAAAATTGAATTTTAAATTGTATCACCCTGGTCCTCTTCCAGCAGATTTCGACCCACTGAAGAGGGACATGAAATTCCCCATTTTATTGCTCTCACCCAAATGTAGTCCCCCCTCTCCTTCTCTCCCCAGTCGATAAGACTTGAGCTGAGCGTATGTGAAATATTTATTCAGCGTTAGCTCAGAGCACTACGGCTGCCCACACACACACTCTACCTGCCCTGAAGAGAAATCTTATCTGTTCTTCCTCTGCCTCCGAAACCCCCTGAAAGGCTGTCCCCACGCTGGCCCAAACTCAACACAAATTACATGTCTCATTGCTCTGCGTTTACAGCTACTTTAAAGCCTGCCGCTACTGTCCCCTGCATAAGCCCTCAGCCTGGCTGTATAAAAAAAGACCTGCGTGAGCCGAGCTGCTATTTGTGGTTTTGATTCATTATTAATCTCTCTCTCTTTTTTCTCCAGTATTTTAATTGAGCAAGTAATGCAGATTAATTTTTGCTGCCCTTGATTTCACCAAGCCACATATTAGAGTAAAGACTATTCAAGGTTATGTCCATTTTCTTTTTTTTTAAATAGCAGTAGTAATTTTCTTTTCCTTTCTTAATATTTGTTTATCACATACTCGCACACACTGGCACAACATGTCCTTTTCTCAGCCGCATGCATTCCCACAAAAACCCTGCAGCCTGAAGTCAGTCTTGTTAACTCTTTACGTGTATGTTCACGTAATCTGGCATCCGTCCACAGCCCCCATGACTGACCCTCATAATTCTGGCTGGCGCTCTTCTCGCTTTGTTTAGCTTTCCAAGTGGAGTGCAACTGAAGAGAATAAGCGAGGATGCATCCAAGATTAAATCTTGCATGTTTTGGGATAGTGCACAGCCTTAAAAATAAAGGTTTTTTTGAAACGTACCATGAAAAGAATAATAGTGGAAAAGTCGAGTGCTGCTTTTTTTTTTTTTTTTACAGCACGCTGAGATGCTTTACTAATTTGGTTCCTCAGTAGTATGTGTGTCACAGCGATGTGAGGCTTGTATTTATAGTCTGTTGTGTACAGCAGTGTATAAGGGCAGCATTTGGCAGGCTCGCAGTCTGGTGCTGCGTCTGCCAGTCAGTAGTTTGGGTTGGTAGGCCCCGCCCTCTGTTAATCAATTTACAGGATGGTAGAAACTCTTACAGAGGGTGTCTTTGTCCCTTTGTTTCTGCTGCGATCCCTTCTCCCTCTCCTGGGAGAGTGTGGGTGGTGGGAGCTGCCATGCTTGCTCAGCTTTAAGTTATTTTATTCACACTTTTAATCGCTGAGTGCTTTATTATTAGGTGCCGTATTCTGCTGGCCAGGGGATCTGCATGAGAAGGCGCAGAATGCATTTAGTGGAATCATATTAATGGCACTATAAAACAAATCTGTCAGGCTGTTCTTAACCCTGCTGGCAGAATTGCCCTGCCCAGGGTTGCCCCCTTCTCCAAGCGCTTACAGGTGGCTAAGGAGAGTGCATCTCCATCATCTACTCCACCGTGTGTTAATAGTTTTATTAATTCATTCTGTTTTTTGCTCCCTAGGCACCCTGCGCATAATCATACAGACATTTTTCAGCTAAAGGGTGTTTGTCAAGGGAGGTTTCATACACTGGAGACACTCCGCCCAGGCATAATATCACTTGCTCAATTTCAAGTCGTTTATAATCTAGCTCTGTTGTGTGTACACAAAAACAATCTGGTATGTCATTAATTATTACCTCCCTTGCTTTTGTTCACGTCTTTTTGCCTTTTCGGTTAAATAAATTAGTGTTTCACAGCTTGAGCAACAGATTAGCATTGTCTAGTTAAAAAGAAATTCAAGGTTTTACCTGTCATGTGTAATTTGTATGGATTCAGGCCAGTTAGACTGAGTTGCAGCCCATCGTTGAAGGCAACTCAAAATGTGGATGAATTTTTTTTATACAGATTTACACTTACGTTTCAAAGGTTCCACTTTGTCCAACATGTGCTTTAATCACATTTAGCTGCTTTCTAATAAAACATAAACCATTTACTTGGGAATTAGTTCTGTCTCCATTTCACAGTAACTCTGGAGAATGTGAGTAGACAAGGGGACGGTATAGCCTTGTCTCTGCTCATTACTGTGGGAAAACTGGCAGAGTCTCAGTCGATGCACCTAAGTGAAGGAATCCGAGAGGTTTTCCCCCAATTTTTGTCCTCCATCGTTTTTATTAGTGTTAAGAAAGCATGTAAACCCCCGAACACATGGGCTGACGTACCATGAGGGAAGAATTGAGAAGATACTTCTGACAGTTTTGGTTTATACCCTCATTTAAGCGCTCAGTTTAGACACAGGCATTGTATTTCTGTAGGCTTTTATCTTGTCCACTGAGCCAGAACGCGGTGAGCAGAAATTTGCATTAGTGGGCGATTATGAATACCTGTGACAGATTCTCTCTGCCGGCTCCCTGGGCGGAAATGAATTGGCTCCCTCTGTTGACTTGCACAGGAAGACAGAGACCAAGCAATTAGACTTTAGTGGTTAATGTAGCAGCTTTTGCTGGGAGGGCAAGGAGGTTCAACATTCCTGCTGGGCTCATGTCAGTTTCCAGGCACATTTCCCCCCTTTTCTTTTCCCTTTTTCACGACAGTACTAGGAATATGACAAGCTACCTGTCCTCCAGCCAGCTGAATTCCTCTGGGGTAAGGGGAGCGACGCTTTAGAATCGCCTCATGGGAGCTGAGGTGACAACACATGACGTAGGTTATTCATAACAGAGAGGAAATGCACTGCCGCTACCTCTGCACATCATGCATATTCATTGTTTACCTTTTTTTTACACCCCCACCCCACCAGCTCCAGTTTGTTGCTATATAGGTAATTCAGACTTATAAGAACAATAAAATAGCATATAGTTGATGTCCTCATATCCTGCTGTGTGTCTGCATTGTGCTCCAGCTCAGCCACCATCTCCCAGGTTGCACTCAGGGATGATAAGTGTTACAGCGGTGAAGCCTTGGGCACTTGGGCCACAGTGTTGTCTGCATTACTCACGGTTCACGTTTCTCTAGTGGCCATTTGAACCTAGGCCTGGTGTGGCAGTAGGTATGACTGGCCCCCAGAGCAACGTGCACAGACCTTGCACGGCTACTGTGACAGGAGCAGTCTGCTGTTTACAGGCCCTCTATTGAGGCCTGAAGGCCCCAGAGCTTCACATCCTGTCTCGGGCTTAACTCGAACATATTGTTCGCACTCTATCTGGCCTCCAGCTCTCTGAGCCTAGCCGGCATAGTGCGACCATTGTGTGAGGTCATCAATGCAGTTATAGTCATTGCTCTGAAACAAAGAAAAAAAGACTTGCTATGCTATTATTACGCCTCATATTCACACTTTAGGCAGATTTTTAAGATTCAACATGCTGTTGGACATTTTCATTCCATCCCTGTCAACCTGCTGGTGTGATCCCCCTCACACGTTCCTGATCACTTCAGTCGGAGACAGACTCATTAGGCCGTCTCTAAATGGGTTTAAATGCAGCCGTCCAATTAGTTCTCTGCTGTGAAATGCAGTGGGTGTTATGCTACGTACTTAGCACCACTCCTTTACAGAATTATGAGGGATTAGTCATTCAGTGTGATCCATCTTATTTCTACCAGGGGTCTTGGCTTTTCTCAGTATCGTCGCCACGGAGGGGGTAAATGTTGCAAATGCTTCTCCAGTTGCCATATGTGCCTCGTCAAAGAGACTGGCTGCCTCCAAATCTAAGAGGATTTGATGTGCCAGTTAAAAGACAGCACACCATGCCTATCTATGCTCGTACTTTTCTTTTCAGCTGCAAGGCGCTCAGCCAGCACGGTGTTTTTGGTGCAGATGAATAGGATTTTCAAGATATTCAGAGTTGTCCCTGGATGTCCATGAGTGTCAAATCTCTAACAGCACTCAGCTTGCTTTTCATAAGATTTAGTACACGGTTATCTCCATTGTATATTTTGTTTTCATAAGAGCCTTGCTGGGATCTCAATGCTGGGTGACCTTGCTATAGTGTGATGGGCTTTGTGTTGAAGCTGTCATGTCCTGTCTCCACAGATCTTCCTTGTGACGGTGTGGAACTG
This sequence comes from Pseudorhombus dupliciocellatus, assembly GCA_016785235.1. Taxonomy (NCBI): domain Eukaryota; kingdom Metazoa; phylum Chordata; class Actinopteri; order Pleuronectiformes; family Paralichthyidae; genus Pseudorhombus; species Pseudorhombus dupliciocellatus. Next base: position 761,924 of record JAFBJW010000038.1, read on the forward strand.
GGAGCTCTTCATGCTGCCCCTCTTCCTGCTCCTGCTCATCGGCTGGAACTACTTTCAGCTCTCAGTGGGAAAGGCCAACTCCAACCAGGATCTGGTAAGTGACAGGGACTCAGAACTTCTGTGTTCATCCACACAGATCTGTGGACGCTTGCCGTTGCAGATTCATATCCACATGAAGTCAAATCCTTTAGGTAGACAGCGGGCTAATTGTGGTTTTACAGCAACGCCACTTGCATACATGCTATATAATACAGCAGTTGTTCTATAAAATGCACCCAAGCTTGCTGTGGCAGCATTCCACTTGTTTTATAGCTGGTTACAAGTTCGTGAGAAGTGATGAGCCACTGAAATGGAACGGTGTAAACGTACAGTTCAGCCTGCAGTCTGATACAGCCTCACCACATCAGAAGAGGCAGGACTGTAGCTCTCTCCACGGTGTAAAGCTATCTCCTTGCTATCTGCTGTTATGGAAATTATGTTTGCCCTACGCGTGTCTGTGAAGGTTAATGCTGTTCACACTTCTGACTGCCCCCCAATTTCACTGTGTTGTAAAGCCTCCTCACCGGTCAGCCAGGGGCCCGGCCTTTTCACGCACCCTCCCCAAAGCAACATCCTCGGCCCAGTGATTGTGTCTAAGGCTGCAAGCAAAGATGCCGTCCCTAGGCAATGTTAAAGCCAGGGCTCACCCCCATATCCAGTGTGGAGACTCTGTCACCCCTCGGTGACCCTCAAGCTGGCAATGACACAGCTCTGTTCCCAGGCAATGTCACAGCGTGCACCCCAGTGGGGTCAGGGATGACTTGATATAAAGTGATCTAGGCAACAGCATCCAAATTAAATGTGTTTTTTTTCTTCTCCCTTCCTCTTTCTGTTTTTCTGTGTGCTTATGTTGTGGAGAAATGAGATTGCTTTGGTGTGACAGTGCTCTTGTGAAGAAGGCCCTCTTTCACCTCTCCTTTTGTGTGAGGTCACCCCTGTGATGCAGTCTCTATGGAAACAAGCCTCTCCCAATAGGGGTGAATGTACTCAAAGAAAATTTCATTACTAGGTGTTTGTTAAAAATGCTCCAGTGCCCACATGTCCCGTTCGTTTGAAATCACCCTCTACCCTTTATTTTCTTTCAGGTGAACATGAGCATGGGTGACGACGAAGAGGAAGAAGAGAAGGTATTTTAGCTTCCCTCTTTCTAACATTTCTTGGATTAATGTGTTTTACTGGAATGTTATAATTTCTCGGTTTTTGCTATATATATATATAAATGCATCTTTTAAGCTTCACCGTAAACACATTTTTACTGTGACATCACCTTTTTTTACTGGGCGCTCTTTCTTTTAATCCCTGTTAATATTCCTCTCTGAATAACCAAGGTTAAATGAAATAATTCAACATTGTCTGCATGCTCCTGTGTAGTGGAAAGCCCTTGTTCAGCAAATACTGGCGATTATACAAATACTCCTCGTTAAGAACAGGAAATGTTGCGCCAAAAGCAGCCATTCAGGTTCAGTATGAGCACATTGACAGTCACTTCTCAGAAGCTCTTCTCTAACTAAGAATAGAAATATTTTCATGCATCTCAAATGAGGGCAGCATCTTTTGAAACAGTTGCAGCATGAAGCTCTTTCTTCTGATCCTCTGGGTATTCAGTGTCACTCTGCAAATGCACCGCATCCACACTGCAGCCCTTTGAAATGCTATATTGCTTCAGTATAAACAGCATCGGCAGTTACATTTTGCACAGCTGATGGAGATGGGATTAGTAGATTTTGGAAATTAACATTGGGTTTTGAGGTGTGGGAGATGGTATGGGTCAATTTTAAACATTTTCACTGATATCTCAGAGGATCAGGCACGTTTAATATTCCTGATATCTCTCTCCATACGAATGCGCTTACTGTCGCTCCAGAGGTTATGGGTCATTTTCACTTGTTCATCTAAGATAAATCATACGTAATATTATTTATTAATACATCTCTCTGGTATCTCTTGAAAAACAAAACAGGAAATGTATAAGTAGCTTGAAAATTATATTTCCCCACAGCAAATAATATTCAATTACACTGATCCCACTGTCCTCTGTAAAAAAAAAAAAAAGGAAGAGTTAACAGGGATGCGCATTATTGCTTTATGGCAATGAAGTGTGGGACTAACGCTGAGCCTCCGAGCAATGACCCTTGTGCTGCGTGTCTAGGCCCAGGATTCATATCCATAATGCGCTCAATATATTCTGTTGTGCTGACCTGGGGCTATGAAAAAAAGCCAGCTTCTTTTAAAAACAAAGGCACATCCACCAACTCCTGTCTGAAAGGATGAGCTAATTCACAGAAGAACCTGGCATGATATGTCTGCACTGAGAGTGGGAAGCCGCAGACTGGGCACCACTGCAAGGACCCGGCAAAACTGGTGCTTGGACGCGCAGCCGTGACTCCGAAAATTCACTGTTTTTATGGAGATTAAATCACATTACACATTTAATACTTCATTTGCCTTGAAACTTCAGGACTTACTTTTTCTAATGTTAAGAAGGGGCAGTGTCTTTAGAGGAGCTTTAAGTTGAAGATGTGCCGCATACTTTTCCCGAACTCAGCTTTCGCCTCTTAAAGCTTTTTGAAAGGTTTTTACATGAGCCTGCTAAACCCTCTCACACTCAGAGGAAATGAAATACCTCCTTTCATTTACTAATTAAGCACTCACCCATGTTTGTTTTAAGCTGTCAACTTTAATTTAAAGTAGCTTATTTGAAAGTCTTGTTATGGTCTCGCTGTCACTTGAATTTGATATCATGCAGCTAGATCAAGCAGTGAAGCTTTACACCTCCAATCAAAGTCTTCTTTAGAAAATATTTGGGGTTAAAGAGTGATCAGTGTTAAATTTGATGACTTCAAAGCCTTTTGCTTTTTTTCCCTCGTCTCTGCTCGAACATGTGAATAAAGGCTTTTCCCTCTGAGAAGGTTATGATTACCACTCAAATATGTTTTTATCCCCCTTTTGTCCCCTTGAGGAAGGAAATATGTAAACCTCAGACAGAGCAGAGAGAATATGAAGGCATGACGTTAAAGAGAGACGAAAGGCTAGGCACTGTTACATCAGGATAATACAGAACAGATTCTCTGCCTGTGAACAAATCTGTCCTCGGGGAAAGAGGCAGCTTACAAATTATTTGTGGGCAAAGTGACTTCCCTTTGGCCTTAGGTATCAATTGTGCAGATGGACAATATTTAATCATAACATAAAGAAGCAGAGAGGCACAAACAAGTCCATAGATCTCCAATAGAAACGAACAGGGTAGAGATGAAACAGGCCGTTCATTGCCCCCTGGCTGGACGGGCTGGTCTTGGGTTGACTTGCTCCCAGAGCCCAGCCTGGGGGAGGTGGGGGAGGAGGCGAGTGTGGGGATGCTAGACTGGGCTGGGGGGGGAGTTAGTCCATCTCTCACCCGATAGTCCAGAGTCACCGCTGGGTCTCCTTGAGCACACCAGATAGGCGGTCTGCCAGGTCATGAACCGTGGTGTGCATTACGAGAGCCCATCACCCTCGGACCCACCGACACATTAAAGCCTAAAGAGAGCTGTTTTATCCCAACAAATTGTTTGTCAGCTCATTTTACCTCCATATGAGATAATTTCCCAGGAACACAGGTGTTTTTCATCCACACTTTTTATCTTTGTCAGAAAAGTCACCAGGAAAATATTCAGCCTGAGAATTCAAATTTGGCATCGATTATTCTAATTAAAATGATGCTAAATGAGCTTTTTAAGTCTTTGATGACACCCTGCATGTCTGCGAGAGTGTGTTTACCTTTGCGCGGGAGATCAAATTGGTTCCCCATTACTCCACCCTTAAAAGGAGGCTTTTACATTTTTTTTTTTTTAAATGAGGATATGATTTCATGCAGGTTTTCTAATCAGCAGATATTTAGGATTCATTTAGTCCATCCTTCGTTTGCCCATCCTTTTCCCATTTCAGCAGGACATCTTTTATTTATTTTTATTTATGTTTTCTCTGCACTCATGTACGTGTTGAGAAAAAATGGACAAAGATAAAGAATATTATGAAACGATTAATTTAGGAAGGTATTCAGCTGTGGTTGTTCACGAGATGGTGAAAATGATAATCTCTAGATGCACGCTTCAGAGTGTCATTTATCTCTTTTTAACATTTAGAAATGAAAGTCAGTCGAGTTTCTGTTTAATCCTGCCAGGACAAGCTAAATGTGCCCTTAATGTGCACCTACTGCAGAAATCAGCCATCAAAGACACCATATGGAATATCCAAAACAACTGGAGTTATGTTGAATCATTTCTTAACTTGTGCATTTACCAACAATGTTAACACCCAGAGAAACCCACAGGTTAAGAAATAGGTTTTCATCTTTATTATAGTCGTACCCCATGCCCGAACACTGTTTATGTTTATCGGCAAACTCCTAGTGTCCATAGTAACATTTAGTACTTTGAAATAATGGGTCTTATCACATATGACAACTAGAAAATATGAAAGTGAGGCAAGCTGATGAGGAGGAGGACCAGGAGCTCACCAAGTTGGTTTCTAGATGATAATGTCTGAAATATAGTTCCCTGCTTTCAAAATAAACTCAAGATAAAGAGCTCAATTAACACCTGATGTTGAAGTAAAGAACCTGCGCAGAGGTTCTTTTTACTTCAACATCCCCCCCCCCCCCCCCCCCCCCCCCCCCCCCCCCCACACACACACACACACACACACACACACACACACACATACACACACACACACAGCAGGGAGAGCACACAGATAGTCCCCTTTTCCCAAGATGAGGCTGTGACGCTCAACTCAAATAAAGCATATTTGTGATAGTTCTTCCTTTTTTGGACAATACTGAGCCTCCAGTGTCTGTCCAGATCTGAGCCCAGTGGGGGAGGCTCCACTAGTGTGGGAATTGCTCTCTTTCTGCGCCTTTCGTGGGGAAGAGTGGGCCCGGCGGTGGGGAGTCTCTCTGTGCTGGCAGACAGCGTGTTCCCAGGGGCTGTCTCATGAAGCTCTGATAAAGGCGTTCTGTCTGGAACCTGTCAATGCACGCAGCCTGCGACTTTGGCTGCCTCCTAACATAAACATATAGACATCCTCAAGCCTCCTGCTAGGGTACATCAGCATGGCCTCCTCCCCCCATGACACTCTCCCTCCCCTTCTACCTCTCCCATCCCCCCTTTGTCATCATTTCTGTCATTACTTCCTCCTTTTGATGTGAGGGTTCTCAGCCCTCTTCAGCTTGTGCTACTCGTGTTATCATTAGTCACTCCTCTGTCTCTGGAAGCCTTCACACTCGTTATTTCTAGCCTTGATGTGATCACGTCACAACCCCCCTCACATGTTGACTTATTGCTTGACTCAGTCATTGCTATCAAAGTGCTTTAAAAGCAAATAATACTTCATGAGCAGCGATGGCTGTAACAGGAATGGTATGAGTGAGTGAGTGAGCGACACATCACCCTGGTGCTCTGAACAGGAGGGATTTTCTGTCAGAGAAAGTGTGAGGGAGCCAGACTTGGCAAATTTGTGAAAGCGTGTCGAAGCTTGTCCCTGTGCAGGCTGCCGGAATGGAATCCCTCCTCTTAAATTGTGAGGCCCCCTGCACTTCTCGTCTAGGTCGTCTTGTCTATCTGATTGCGGATTGGCCATTTTGTGTACTTTTCATCTACGAGAGAGACTTGATTGTGCTGCACTTGTGCAACAGCCCTATTGTGTGTGTCAGACAAAAGCTGAAATCTCTCAGCCATCCACAAAACAGTGTGGGAGCACTGAGTCCGTCTCATCTTCCAAAGCTTCGTCTGAAGATGTACACTGTTTGCTCATTACGGGCCATTCAATAGATAAATCACACATAATGGCATTGCAAAGATAAACTGGTCTTTGTCTCCCCTGCCCAACAATTGACATACAGGCTCCCTCATCAGTGTCTGTGCATTTTGTGTGTGTGTGTTTTTTTTTTTTTTTTTTAGGAATGTGGAAAGAAGGGTTTGATGGATAAGATACATATGGTGCAGGAAGTCGTACTGGTCGTCCAGAATGTTTTGGAGGAAATCGCAAACATCGGAGAGCGATTCAAGAAGTAAATCAATCCCTTCATTTTTATTTATTTAGAAAGACACTGACTTCATTATTAGTTGACATTAAACTGATGTGATGATTCCTTTATAGCATATTCAACTGGTCTGTCCCCTTCATGTCCTGCCTGACCTGCCTGGTGCTGTTCGTGTCGACAACGCTGTTGTATTTTGTCCCTCTGAGATATATTGTGCTGGTATGGGGTAAGTTTTACATCCAAACTCACATACACAAAACTCATTAAACCGTAAATAGTGTGGGCGGTTGTTGCTCAGGAGGGAGAGAGGAGAAGGTTGGTAGTTCAATCCCTGGTACCTCCACTCTGCCTTCCGTTGCGCCCTTGGGCTAGATATTTAACCCCAAATCGCTGCTGATGGAAAAAGTAGAGCAGAGGCATTCTATATAAAAAGTATCCATTCAAATATGTGTTTAAAATATTTTCTACGTATTTGAACTGCATTGGGAAAGTACTGAAACAAACAAATTGACACTATTTTTCATTTTTTCATTACTCTGAGAAAATACACGTAGTCCTTGCCACACAACTCTTATCCTAACTGAAAATCCATGAATTTAATGAAGTGCAGTAATTTAAGAACTCTGCCATTCCTACACCTCTGCAGATGCACCGAGATCAGACAGCTGCAGAGGTTTGCTTTGCTCAGTGTGGGCTGATGTGGCAGAGCCCAGCAGAGGCGAGGCCTAAGGTTTGTGTGGAAACAAAGCGGAGGTAGAGCAGCAAGCTGTATATAATACATGATGTCCTTGGGCAGTCTGTAGGCTCCTGGTCTAGCCTCTCATTATCTGCTGTAGTCATACAGAATAGACAGTCATCTCAGTGGTCAGGGAGATAACGCTGCCCTTAACAGGCTCTCCTCCTCCAGCTGTAAGCCCACAACCACTGTACTTCCACACTGCCTTCAACACAATCAATACCAAAAAAAAACACTGTATCAAACAAAAAAACCCAGTCTGAGACACTTCTCTGCCTTCCCAGTTAACCCCCATCTCTGTGGTTGCAAGGCAGGCCTTTCAAGTTGCTTGCACATATTTAAGTCCTTAGGTTCTTTGTCTGAATGTTGAGGTACAGGCAGTACCAGGCTGTGAATATAATGGCCCCATTACAAGACCCCAGAGATATTTCCTCCTCAGCGCTACACAGCAAAGTAAATATAGATGTGCTAGAAATGATCAGGTTGAAGCGAAGGAAAGTTGTAATGAAAGTTTGCCCATTGTTCATGTTGTTCTTCCTTCTAATTCCACAAACGTCGAACTGTGTGGGGAACTGCATTCTTGAATTTGGTGCGGTTCGGTCACAGAATACGTTCAATATCAATGACGTTTAAATTAACAGGCGACAGTCATCTTCACTGCAGATAAACCAGGTAGGATGAACACATGACTCATTCCCCTTTACACACAGTATCAGCAAACAAACAATGCAGAGTGTAGAACTTTTTAAAGGAGGACTGAGTGATAACAAAGTAGCTAAAGAGCATCAACACAGAGTCAAGAATGGCCCGTTCCGAAGACTGGTTAAGGGCTTGGGTTAGCGGGCTGTGATAAATTAAGACAGTGATTCTCAATCAGAGGTCCACTGACCCCATGATGGAATTGCAAGGGGTCTGTGAAAATAAACAGTATATATGTTTGTTTGTTTTTCAAAGAGCTTATGACATTTATAAACATTTAACATTTATAAGCCTAAACTATAGAGGGTCACAAGAATTTTTTTCTAACCCAAAAATATGCAGGGGGTCCAGGACCCCAAAAAGGTTGAGAACCACTGAATTAAGAAATGCTTCATCCTCACCTGTCTCCATTGGTCTGGCTTGATTTCAGTTTGCCTGGAACAAATCATCTGAAGTGGCATCATTCCTATTCTGTGCATACGCAGCACTCTCAGTGTATTGTCGTTGTTGTTTTTTTACAGTGTAAAACTGAAACAAATATGCCGGTTGGTATGACACCTTTATTTATTAATGTGTTCTTGTTTTCACAGGCGTTAACAAATTTACCAAGAAGCTGCGCAACCCATATACTATTGACAATAATGAAATTCTGGATTTCCTCAAGAGGGTGCCTTCTGATGTTCAAAAGGTAAGGGTCCGGTTTTACATACAGATAGGGAGGGAATTCCCTGAAGATGCCAACATTATTTGCTGTACCAGAATTCCCAAGTGTTGCAGAAATGTATCCTCTGGCTTTGTTTGATTATTAATGGACTCTCGCCTTTAAAGCAGCCGTGGCCCAATTATTCCTCGGTGCATCTCTATGTAGTCGCTGTGGCGCCAGAGCGAGGAGATGCTTAGATCTGCACTCAGCCATATTGCCGCAGCCTCGTCCGTTATTAGCAATTTTGTCTGTGTGATTGAAGCGCTGTGACATTAAAGTTAGTGATTGGCCCAGGCGCCGGCAGAGGGCTCCTGACGTGTGTGGCTGTTGTGTCAGCGCATAAAACTCTGATGTGGCCTCAGTCACTTCAGGGTGGTGGAGTCAATTAATGTAGTCATGAGCCCCGGCCGTCTTTCTGGGTGCCATATGTGATTACATATTAGCCATGGCTGATATGTCATTTGCATTTACATCACAGAGCTGAGAAGAGCTGTCAGGGTTTAGTAAGTGGCGGCGGGCGCTCGCCGTTCTCTGTCTGAGAATTCTGCCTGGCCAGGAAATGAAGTGCCACACAGCGCCTTCATCTTGGAGGTAACTCGCCAGACAGAATTCAGCGAGAGATTCTTACAGTCTGGATCTGGGAATACACTCTCACCCCAGCCCCTCTCTCTGCTGCACCCTTGATGTCCTCCTGCAGCAAGCCATCGCTGACTCCTCTGTGATGTTGGAGGGAGCCTGTGTTGTTTGAGATTTGGCTGACTGAGTTGGCAAAACAAGGTGGTAAATACATTTTGATTCGGAATCTTTTGTACGTCTTCTTCCCCGTTGGGATGCAACGTTTGAGCTTTGAAAGCGACTCACTTTCAAATCCCATGGAAACAATACTTTTTAGCCTGGTTTAAAAGAGAGACTACATCTTGAAAATGGCTCCAATCATAAAAAAAACAAAACACCCTTAAGATTCATCATAAGTACGTTTCATTATGGGCTGTGAAAAAATAACCTTAACATCATATACACAGGAGACCCAAAACAATAGACCACATATTTTGTTTTTGTTGACTTAGAACTTCAATGCTCAGATAGGTGCGGACACAAAAACACCATAAAGGCTGAAAATTGACTCCTGTCTTTCTTGCAAATGTGACTTGGCAATTAGTGCCTGTGCACATCTACAAAGTCTGCCTCAAACGGGGACTTCTGACAACACAGTGTCTGTCCTGAAATAAGAAGCATCTGTCAGTTCTGAGGACAGTTTCATGTTCTGATGCAGGAGGCAGTCACTTTGTTCCCACATTCCATCTCCCATTCTAATAATGGAGACTGGCTAATTAGCATAGTTCTTACCTTTATTCAACAGATTCACCACATTGTTTGAGCTCTCTGAGCACACTTCAAAAGCGAGTTTTCAAATTCCAGCTCTTCTCCTTTTCAGTTCACCCTATGATCAGTCTCCTTTGGACGACGGTGGCAGTTTTGGTGGGACAAAAAAAAAAAACAGACCACTGAATTTTTTTTATGTCAAAGAGGAGGTGATTTTACAACACAAATTTATTTTGTAAATACATTTGAACATCATGGATTTTCTGAGAGAAACACTGAGTGAATCAATCCTGAACTTACTTCTACACATGCAAGCAGGCTGTGAGTTCGAATGTCACACTTCACGTCTTGTTTTCACTCCGAAGAAGGTTACTTCTCTTCCACTCAGACAACCCTGACTTTCTTGCATTCTGAGGCTCTAACAAAGTTTTCTTGCGGGGACAGGATTTCTACTGAGCGATTATGCAGTGTGTTAGCTCCCTGACTGGCCTGGCAGGTCATCTCAACAGTTGATGTCTGTTTCTAATATTGTGATTGTGCTGCAGAATGAGGGGGGCGTACGCTGGTACGGAACCCTTGACTCTTCAAATCCTTCCTCCCTGTGATTAATCCCCTCTGCTCCTGTGTTTAAAAAATGATTCATTACAGGCGAGCCCGCCTCGCTTTCCCCTGCACCAGCTCTCCTCAGGGGAGCCATTACCGTGCGCTCCACTGAGCTCGGATTACCTGCCTCTGACCAAACTCCTGTTTGTTTTTACAGGTGCAGTACAGCGTGCTGAGAGCGCCCACCAGCCAGAGCCAGCCTCGGAAGAAAAGGTAGGCTCGGTGGACACGCTGGATGAAAGCCTGCTCTCCTTTCGAATAAGGTACGAAGCGCTCTACCTGACAACAATGCTCCAGCACTAGCAGAGCCCATGACCCGGAGCACCCCACATACCACCCTAACTCTGCCCCCTGCCGCTGAGGGCCAGACAGCCGCTCTCCGGCTTGTGTGTTTGCCACTCCCCTGACAGGGGCTGTGAACTGCAGCAGCTAGGAGGGAAGCACATGGTGCTGTCAGTCACAAGCCCGGAGGTGAAGAAAAGAGCGCTGCGAGGCGCAGCCTTCATCTTTGGATAGGATTTAGAAAAGGAATGAAAAGAGTCGCTTGTAGTTTACCTTCAACTTTCACTGTTTTGACTAGTTTTAACTTTGGTGAAGCAGGAATGTGCCTGAAGGTGAAGTTCAGACAAACTTAACAAGTTAGGGAAAAGAAACCATTTTCATATTTTATATCGACATGTTGGTGTAGTCAAAGGATGAAAGTCATACATATCATTGATATTTGTATTATTCGGGATAATCTATTTGTTTTGTTGCACATGTAACATATTAGGACAGAAGTGAATGTTATTAAATACGGTTTTATTGTATATAACTTGATGCTGGAAGAGTCAGGTGATCATTTAGCCGAGGCAACTGGATTTCTTTCTTGGCGTTGAAAACGTTTTCTTTAAGCATATATAAAGAAATTATTTCTACATGTGCTTGCACTGTATTTGTATTATCTCTGATAGACTTTTTTATATAAACTTTTATTTTTTCATTGTGTTCAGCTGATTAATTTGACAGTTTATTTTCCCTCAACATCATGTCTGAGGCATCAAAAGGAGCATTTGCAAGAATCCTAAGTAAAGAATCGTGATCACTGTGAGCTCCTGTTTTTTTTGCTCGTGTGCCTACAATGACTGCACTCTAGTGAGGATGGATTACACCGCGTCTTTACTTGAATACACAGTAAACACATCTGATTACACAACACAGCCATTGGAACAGAGCTCACACACCGGCCACCGCTGCGCCTTGGTTACCGAGCTCACATCAAAGCTGTGTGGCTCCACTGTGCTTCCTAATGCACTGCTTTGTTGCCTCCTCACAATAACAGGGTCCAGATGAGAGAGGGAGAGAGAGAGCAGGAGCTCATCTCACAGAGAGGACTCTCTCCATCCTCAGCACTTCATGTTAAAATCACCTGGCCTCTCATGGACACACACACACACACACACAGTCTTTTCTACAATCACTTATAAAAGACCAATTTTCCTTTATTTTTTCAAAAATGATCAATTATTGAAACATTTGGTTTCTTTTAAAATGTTGGATTTTTCTTAAATCTTCCACCGAAAGAGGAAAGAAATGTGTCACTGTACATTTGTGCGGTTAAACTGTCATTGTACAAACTCGTTTTATGGAAATAAATTCCTCCACCTTCCTTTCTGTTGTAGTACACAAACACAAAGCACTCTCTTTTTAAATATCCATAGTTAGAATTGAAGTTGGGGTTGCAGTGGAGTAGAGGCCTGGACCTCAGCAATGGGAGTCTGTAAGAACAGACGGGGGACTGAGCTTCACGGCCGGCTGCCCCCCCCACTACCACTGTGCTGCAGCAGTAGTTCGCTGGTGAAAGAGCATCCATCTGTGCTTTGTGAAGAGTTTGATTGGCTCAGGGGGACCTGGTGGAGCCCCGGGCTATCTCTTTTGACAGGCTGATAGAGACATCACTGGGCTCTCCCAGGAGCTGCCACCAGGGGTCCATTTCAAAGTGAGAGGGTGTGGAGGTGACCCTGAGCTTCTGACAAGCTAAATCCCACACACTGGCTGGAACCCTCCTACATTCTTGGCTCCACTGGGGCTGTGGGGGGTGATGTGGGTTGGGGATGCTGGTTTTGGCTGTGCTGGGAGAAGGGCAGAGCCGAGAAAAGAAGGGGTTGTGAGTGGGGGGGGCAGATCGGTGGCGAGGCCTGGCGAAGTGTCCCCAAGTAGTGAAACCAATTAAGCAAAAAACTCCCAGGGTACTTTTTAATGGACATCTCAGCAAACAACCAAATTGCCGCACCAGGACGTCCTCATTCTGACAGAGCATATGAGAATTAGACCCTGGCAATTACCACGCACATATAGAGCCCAGTTTAACTCGCTTTGTTGAGTAGCACTTTTTAAGTTGAAATAATATGGTGCCGATGACATTACAGGGGGTCGTGTGGGACCACGGTCGCCTGCCTCCAAGCTGTCAAGTCCTTGAAGCTGTGGCGTTGAGGTTGTGGACTTGGGTGTTCCCCTGTATCATTCATAGTCAGTGGATCATAGAGGAGTGTGACAGGGTTACGGCAGTTGTTGATTTGCCGCCGCACGCACCGATGCACACTCGCGCCACCCACTCATTTAAACACACACGCAAACACAAATAAGCCCCCCCTTTTCCCAAAGAGGTGCAGTAGTGTTTAAGGAATTATTTGTTTTACGTATTTTCTCCTGGGAAGACTGCGAATCTCAGTGGAGTCTGAGTCTCTTTACAATATGGTGTGGTGAGAATCCCTGGATGCTTTACACGCCTGCTAATGAACATCGGAGCCACACAGCAGTAAAAGTTGTCTGATCACATTGGGTTTTTTTTTCCTGCAGTAGTAGTTGTTGTTGTTGTTGTTGTGCTGCATGTTGTGGCAGTGATGTCTCCATCAGGCTGTCAAAAAGGAAGTGCCTGCAGCTGTGGCGGATCCCCCCAGAGCCTGTCACACTCCTTGTTTCCATGGCAGTCCTTCAGGCGGCACCACAGGCAGGCTGTGTGCGAGGACCCATACAACCTGTTTTTTCAGCAGCCGCTCCTCTGATGTTCAGCCCCCGAGCGGGCGTCAAACTACCGAGTGCAGAGAGAGGGAACAGTGCACCTCTTTCTCTGTCGCAGTTCAGTGCTGCTTCACAAGGAGATGCACAGCGCACACAAAACCCTGCTCATTTGAATAAGCCACTATTCTCAGCACCCCTGTAGTAATTGTTACATGTGCAGTGCCGTTAAGGTTCTCTGACCTCCTCTCTCAGAGACATAATGCGCACAGTAGGACAAAGTAACAAAAGCGCGGCTCACAGTTAACTTACATGTGTTCCAGCTCTTATGCATGTGTTATTTGGTGTGCGTGTACCACCTGAGCAGCGGGTCAGGGGATCAGCGGCTGCGCTCCGTTTCCCGACTGGCCTAAATTAAAGGTGTGGAGGTGACGCTGTGCCTGCACGCAGAAGCCTGATACAGATAAAGAGCAAGATTGCAGAGCGTCAACTCGGGCGGGGGGGGGGCAAGGCCAAATGACAACCTCGCTGAGTTTGCAGCAGTTTACTGATTGTTTCGTGAATGTGAGCCAACGCAGGGGCAGAGCCAGGGGTGGGGCTGGGGGGCACTGGCCCCGAGCTGAAATGTGATTGGGCCCTGAAGTGCCCCTCTCCTGTCAGCAGTCACCTACTAACAATGCTGGCCGCAAACATGGCAGTATATTAAGAATTCAGCTCCCTGATTTTTTTCTTTTTTTGAAAGCAGACAATGAATGTACCTAACTCTTTCTGGATTTGTGCATTGATGATGATGTGCTTAGAGTTGCCACCAGTTTAGATCTTACATCTGCCACTGGAGCCCATACCTGAGGAGGCTGCATGGGGAGCTTTTAAAAAGATGCGCTAACCTGCTTTTCGCGGTTTGTTCCAGATTGTAATTCACAGAGTCGGCACATTGCTTTAGTCTCTGCTGATGGGAGGCGATATAAATCACGGTAACCAGGATTGATGTTGTCTCTGGGAATTGGGGGGGGGGTCCGACTGAGGTAACAACAGAGAGAAAAATGGTCACTAATAGTGGCTGTTTTCAGGAGCTCCCGTTTACTAATAATTCATTTTGTGGCCTGCGGTACACAGCGGTGTTAAGACATGGCAAAAGCCATAATTCTTTACAGCTTCAAGAATAGAAGATGGCCTTTAAGAGCTGAAATTAAATCATTGGCCTTTAAAAGCATCTCTCTAAGGGGCAAGCTGCATTAATAAATTCAACTGATTCTGCTTTAATATTATTCAGAGTGCATTAAAATGAAGACAACAGCTGGGATCGTGCCCAGTCTCTGGAGTATTGCTCGGGCCAGTGAGAGGCCGCGAGATGCAAAGCATGTCTGGGCACAAACCCTGCGCGGTGGACGAGGGGGGACACGAGGTCTCGGTGCTACAGGTGCAGTCCTGACAGTCGCTGTTCCCAGATCAGAGGTTGCTGGGTTCTGACACCGTCCACAAGACAGCGACTGCCTGCCTCAGAAATACAATGTCACATGGGAACTGACAGTTGGCCACCCAGCCAATCAGGGCGACTCCTGCCAGAAGCATGACAGTACTGCTTATGAGAACTGCGACAACCTTCAAATTCTTAAAGGCTGTGTTTTTACAGCCGCTGTGGGGAATAGCTATGAGCTTACTTTGTTAGGAAATGGATAAACTGTGTGAGAAGGACGGGGGCGGGGGGGGGGGCTGTTAAAGGCTGTGTTTTTACAGCCGCTGTGGGGAATAGCTATGAGCTTACTTTGTTAGGAAATGGATAAACTGTGTGAGAAGGACGGGGGCGGGGGGGGGCTGCTGTGTGGCTTTGGAAAAAAAAAAAAAGGGAGGAAATAAAGTGTTAAGCTTTCTAACATTTGGTGTTACATCAGTGCTCCGCAGTTAGCACGTGCACACGCATCAGGAAACAATACAAAGAATAATTGAACTGCATATTTCATTCTAATTAACAGTGATATAACGCAATGTGACTCCCAGCCTCCTGAGGAAAGAGCACCATATTTTGTTTGATGAATCTGCTAAAGCCACCGCTAGTCTCGCCGCTAACCCCCGGGGAATCAGGTATCATTAGAGATATGAACAGATCTGCTTTTTGTCTCGGCGAGAGCGAAGGGGAAAACACACATTTCCTCCTCCGCTGGCACATGGGCGAATTTGAAAGTGTTCAATATTAATAGCCTTTCATCAAGGACACAATTAGGACACCTCCATTTGACACATTCTATAGGTTCTGGTGGAATATGAATATATGGTCCCAGGGAGGGAGCCACTGGCAGAATAACAAAGTCTCCGAATGAAGAATGCGCAACATGACAATCGGGCAGAGCTCATGTATTTTGATCTGCTGTGAATTCAAAAGAAGCGACTTATTATTATTAGCCTTACTTATAATTCACGGCCCAGGGCAAGTTGTATATTTATCTGAATTAGCATACATGCTGCTATACAAACACACACAACATACTAAAGAGGCCACGTTCCGCTTTTAGCTACTTTAACAAATTTCAGTATGTCCAGTAAAAAAAAAAACAAAAGGAAAAAAGCTCTGGTTGTGGCTCAGCCTGAGGTTCAGAGGGAGCAGACGTTCTCTGAGTGTGGAGCTAGGTGTGAAGAGCTGTCAAAGTGAGGAGACTAATCACACGAGCATCACCCCCCCCCCCCAGGAGCGCCGAGTCTTCTCCGCGTTCCTCCGCGTCACGACACCAGAGACCGGCGTGCATGGCAGCGATTTGCAGCCGGGCCCATTAACTGCGGCGGCTAATTATCGGCTCCAACAAGGTCTTCAAGCTCTTAGGCAATGCACGCTCTCATTTCTGATTAAAAACATAAATGCAGAGAGAGAAAAGAAAGGATCAATTACAGCGAGGCAGAGAAGATAACAGCCGCACACCAGAGTAATTAGGACGCGCGTTTCATCGGAACCGCTCGCTCTGTGATGAAGGTGTAAAGAGTCCAGTGGCAAAAAAAAAAAACACACGCCACAACTGTTTGTTTTATTTATGATGCTGCGGTGTCACCCACCGGGGCCCAATTAGCCCTCGACTGATGCCTTTGGAAAGCATCTGTCTGCTCCTCTTTGACAGGAAATGAAAGCTCCACTTCCTCATGTCCTTGTAGTGACCTGAGGGCTTCAACCTGTTATAAAGGAAAACTGGCCGGCAGCAGCCATTCCCAACATGCCACCACAGCCGTCTTCCTCCGGTTGGTTCGGGCCGTTTGCCAGTTTATTTCATATCATTTACGCGAGGACGCCGTGGGGATAACGTGCTGAGGTTTTGTTGTTCTGAGGAGTTGAGTATTGGAGAGTCTCTTCTCCTCCTGGCTGATTTGATCGTGATCCTCGGCGATGTATATGCGACATGCCTCCTCAGCGTTTCTTCGTACCCACATGAGGGAGCACCACCATAAGGAATGAGGCTGATTGCCATGTTGGCTTGAGCTCTCTCGCTTCAAACAGTTTGTCAAAGTAATTTTCTTAATTAACTCTGATGTGCTCTGATTAAAATAGTATTTACCAATTTACATCATATCGGGCGGCGCTGCGTTGGAATTGGCTTTCATGGGCGTAATGCATATGTTTTACGACAAGAACGCGGGGAAGGATCCGGGCGAGCTTTGATACAGCATCATAAATACTCTTAGATTTTTTTTTTTTTTTTTAAAGGACACGCTCACGTTGTATTGAGCAGCTCCTGCTTTCAGTCTTAATAAAAATAACAACCATTCTTAAAACCACTGTGTAAGCGCTCCTTCACACCTTTTTCTTTTCTCCATTAGAACGACACAGCGCTTCATGTGATCCTTGAAATACTAGACACACACACACGCCATCACGCACACTCACACACAGTTTATTAGTTTCAGTGGAAAAAAAAAAAAAGAATGTCTATGGTCCTTTAAGCAAGCAGCAAGAGACCAATTAGTAAGTATCTCTATTCAATTTCTCCGTATCTCTACTTAGTGAGTGTGAGGGAGAGAAGGGGTCTGGGGGGGAGGAGTTTGAGCGGTGCAGACAGGAAGAGAGAAAACAAAGCCATCATCTCCCAGTGCTTGCCCTCCTCTCCCCTCTCCTCTGCAGCTCCAATTACTGGGCTTCTCTCCCTGCCATCAGTATGCAGCAGGGCCGCTCCTCTCCTCCACTCGCCCCAGGCCATTGAATACGTTACCTCCGCTATGAGGCTCGGGGCTCAGGGGCACCGCGCCCCCTAACCCCCTGGATAATTTGGGATTCCTGCTCCTGCCTCGGAGAGCTGAAAACAAATAAAACACCCCGGATAAATAAAGAAATAAGGTTGCCTCGCAAATATCCAGAGCTCTTACTGATTTATTGATTTGTTCATTTCTCTACGTATTATTTGTAAATCATTACTGATCCAGCAGACACCCACACCTTCCGTCCCGGATCTACGAGAGCGCGCGAGGATGCAGGCGAAAGTTTTTGGGCAGATGATTCACACTTTTTAAAGTTCAATGTTTGTTTGTTTTTTTTCCAACAAACTTCCAGTGTAGATATTAAGAAATGAGAATATTCCTCTGAGTGAGTTTATATTATACAGCATTCCCTATTTTATGCCCTTTACAGAGGATTTTCTTGAATTATGATTAAATACAAACTATACAAATGTTCTCGATTATCTCTGTGAAGGTTGTTGTGTGTGTTGGTTTGTCTGTTTGTAAACAAGCTCACTCAAAAACCACTCGACAGATTACTACGAAACTTGGTGTAATGTTGGTGAGATCTGGATCAGGTTGCGATCCAGGATTTTCTTGGTACTTAATTTGAAATTGGGGCGATGGAGCGTTTCCTGTGAAATTTGGAGCAGCTTGATTGACTCAGTCAACAGCACATCCTTTTTATTTTTTACCACTGGCAGGGGAAAACATCTTTTTCATCTTTTTACACTTGAGCTGCTCAAGTCCTTCACCTCAGATTTCCTCTCCGTTTCCCTCTCTTTGTCTGAGATGTGCAACGGCTCCCAGCTTCAGACCACAGGCTCTTTGTGGAAGTGACGAGGGTTTTGTGCACCCTAAAGAATGACGCGTTTTAAAATCCAAAATATGATACGGAGAAGTTGTCAAACTGTGAAAGCCTCTTAATCTGGTGCTCGACATCACTCCTTGCATCAGTATCCTGACGCTTAAGTGCAGCTGAATGCCGTGGAAGTGCATGCAATCGAGGTGGATGGATAACAAAGTTCTGCTTCACTGAGGATCTGAAATTGTGAAAGAGGATCTTTGTCCGTCTCATGTTGACGAACACCTACACTGTGGTTCTCATGCAGTGGTCTGCGTCCACAGCTGCTCTTCCCACTTGCCTGCATGTGAGCAGATGCACACTCCTCTCTCTCTCTCTCTCTCTCTCTTACTGACTGACTGGATTGTTTTCCCAGATGCGGATAACAATGAAATGCAAACAAATGGGGTGGAAATGGTGGCGTGAAAAAGCAGATCTTCCACTCCACTGTACAGCTTGAGGAGGTAACCGAGAGCCGGGCCCCCAACGCGGGCCGTCCGAATCTGATCTCGCTGCCGCGGCGCCCAAACTGCTCTCCCTCTCCTCGTAGTGACATGAATGCCGGTTTAATATGCTCAAGTTTCTCCAAACACAGTTGGTGTAAATGATTACTGGATTACTTAATGTAGCGCTGAATCGATTCTCAAAAGTGTCCGTCCCCGCCGTGCGGCGCAGGAGGACGGGGGAGCGGAGGGAGACATTAGAGCCAAGGGGGGAATTATGAGACTGTTAAGGAGACACTGTTGTTACTCTTGGCTTCTCCCAGGATCTGGTCAGTGGCCGTATCTCTGTTCTTAATAGCTGGCTGCGCTCACTGAGGCAACGCTTAATCTGCCAGCCACGCGATTTGAAATTGTGATGTAGTCAAATACCGTGTTCGCAAACTCAACCGTGATGTTACGCTATGTGAGGTCATTTGCAGTGATTACTGTGAGCCACTGTGTTTTCATCTCCGCACCAGAAGACTCCGGCAGAAACTTTAAGGCTGTAATGAAACGCCTCTTCATAATGGCCCCTACGGAAAAAAAAAATCCCTGAAACAAACCACAGACACGGTGCAAATTGACAAGCTCGTGAAGCATCATCTGCTAAAATGCCTTATGACAATGTAAGATTAATGGCAGTCCAGTCAGTGCTAAGCAGCAGAGGTAGAGGAGGCACCTGCTCCTCAAAGGCCATTGCTAATCATTCTCATCTGGACTCCCCGCTGACACACTAACCTGCTGTTCCTCAGGAAAGGAGATCTGCCTCCCAGATCCTCAAACACATTTCTGGGCCCGCCGTATTACTTTCCTAATTCAGCCCAGATGTGATGTCCCCACTCTGCCATCCTGACTTACCCCCCCACCACCACCACCTCCCTCCCCTTCCTCCCCTCCCTCCTCTGCTCTGCTTCATCTCATTCCCACCTGCTAGGTGACCTGGGGGACCTGAGGCCCAGACTCTCATTTGGTTTGCCTCTCTCAAAGTAAAGTCCTGCTCTTTGAATTGCACCAATCTTTTTTTTTTTCCGCCTCAGCCTGGAGGGTCTGTGGTGAAGTCTGCATACTACAGAGAGCACAGGAATCCTCCTGCTGTCACATCCCTGCATGCCTTTTGTTGTCTTAATGAGAATCCCCTGTTCGCTGCGGAGTGGTCAGCCTTCACCGTGGACGGGTAACAACTGGGAACACTTACAGTTCATATTCCTGTGACTCCAGTCGGTCAGAGGCTCCGTCACGTCTTCTCCTCCATGAATGGGCCTTGTGTGCCCTGCTCCACCTTACTCCTCTTCTCTTGATGAACAAAACAAGTGACGACCTTGCATAGTTTATATTAAAGACACACATCATGGATTCATGTAGCGGGAGACACTGGGGGACAGAGTTTGGGGTTTGAACAGTTTGCATCTCTTTCAATAGAAAATGTTCTGCTCTTATTTATCCCTGGATTTAAATCACTAATTACTGGAGCCTGTGTTGACCACCATTGGTTAGCGCTGACTGCCTGAAAGATCTCTAATTTAATTGGATTGCCCCACTTCCCCCCAGCTGATGGACATGCTCGTCTCACAGGACCGCTGAGTGTCTATGGGCCCCAGTAAATAATCTCTCCCCTAAACGTTTACTCTTAATTGTATTTTTTTTTTATCTTCTGCTTGTTGAGAGTCAGTGTGGGGGTGTGGATGGTGGCGGTGGTGATGGTTGGAGGGGGATAATTAAGCCAATGCCTCCGTGCTTCATTTTGGAGCTTTGGGGGGAGGGTCCCACCAGGGCCCAGGCAGGTGTCTCTTACTGGAAGAGACTTCTCTGACAAGACCTGTCAATCACGGCAGCCGAGCGCCCCGCGTCCCGAGCTCGCGTTTAGGTGCCTCTATTCCCTTCAGTCCGTTTATTCCAAACACAGTTTTAAAATGCTGGGGATTAAGCAGGGAGCAAACAGAGGCAGTCTGTCGGAGGGAATCAGCGCTCCCCTGACTCTGTGTACATTGTCTGTCTCAGCCCATCTACTGCCTCACTCGAGGGGGAAGGCTTTATCTTCCACTTGATTACAGAGTTCAGACTTCAGGAAGTAGATTGTTGCAGCCAAATAAAAGCAGCAAACAACACAGTCTTTGTGTTTTATAAATTGCGACTGGGAATATCAGTGTTGTACAGCAAAACAATGCCTTTGTTTTTTATCTACATTTCAGGGTTCTGCCCTTAAAAAGTCTTAAAAGGCATTGAATTCATGAATCTAAAAATAAGGCTTTAATGGTAACATTTATTGTTTAAAAATAATTTACCAAGTGACTCTCACAGTAACATCGCACCATCGCGACAACAAAACAGTGATGAGGTTGCAGTCAGGACTCTACAAGGAGATGCACGTCATTCGTGTGGCAACTTTGGACAACATGGCAAAGTGTGAATTCAGTGAAAGCAGGATTTTTCCTCATGGCTGAAAGCGGTACGGTGTTTTTTTGTGCAAGAAATGCTTCAAACTCAGCACGATGGGAGTCAAAGCAGTGGTCTTTAATTTAATTTCAAATGGCATTCAAAAATCATAGAAAGTCTTGAATTAAACTTGCCTTAAGCTGTAGGAACCCTGGTGAAGTTGTGGAGTGAGGCTGTACCAAAGAAGCTCCTGGGCTGGACTTGGTTCTCATGGTTAACAACATTTCTGTAGCTTCTCTACTTTTCTAAATTGTTATGGAACACTCGCATGGAGAGAAAATAAGTCCAGGAGTCCTCGAGGAACAGACAGAAACTCTCTTTTTGTAATTCTCATACTTGACCTGGAGGGCATCTTCAAACTGTGCAGCGCCGTGCGGACTCAGCATACAGTACAATAACATTTATCAAAGTCAAACATGGAATGCAACTGGGAAAATATCAATCAAAAACAACAACAACGAAAAAAGCAGATCTCTTTAAATGTGCTCCTCGCCCAGTAGACCGGCTGGGGAGGGCTGCCAGCAGCTATTCACCACGAAGAAGGAAAGCAGGTCACAGAGTCACGGCCACTAAGAGTCGCTGTGCTATAGAGTGCCACTGACAGGCTCGTACAAGGCCAGGGCCTCATCTGGCTGCAGTGCCAAAATTTGAGGCTCTGATTGTTGAGAGAGAGAAAAGATATCCGTGCTGTTATAATAAGAAAAGGAATATCCATATCTATCTAGAGTGTCCGTGAACAGCTGTAAGTGAATGAAGGAATAAAGGCTTTGAGGAAGACAAAAAACATCCCGGTGAATCAAAGTTTAAAATCAGAAAACACTCGGTCCGATTCTCGTGTAACACGTTTTCGGGTTGTAGATTTGAAAAATGGGCAGACACACGCTCTGTGCTAAATGTGATATGGGAGTTAAGTGAATGTGAGAGTGGGTCTGAATTCCCCAGCAGCCGCAGCCACTCGTCACACACAGAGGAAATGGACAGCCACTTTGGGGAAATTCAATTCGGTTGTCGTCCACTGTGAAAAAGATTGAATCATGTAGACATTTGAGGTGATTTAATGGTGTTAACACATGCACGGTGGAGCTTCACGACTTAAGCTGCACAGGCTGTGGATTATTGAGTTCAGTGTAAAATCAGTCACTTCTCCAGAGTCCATTTGACTGGGAGGAATGGATGGACATTAGCAGGAGTTCTGAAAGTGATCCATTTTTTTTTCTGAGGGGACACTAGCAATGGATTTTACCGGTTCTGGTGTAGAACTGAAATTCGTGTATTTAGTGTTTGAACATTGGATTCTAAAGTTTTGACTGACTAGGCAAAGATATTGACAACGAAGAGCCATAAATGGTCTCAAGCCAGTCCGAAGCTGGCCACGCTGCAGAGAAACCATGTAAGTTATGATGTCAAAGATGTAAGTGTTATTATATATGCTAATTTTTTTAATGCCATACCAAAAACAGCCCATGATGTCATCCAAGATATTGACATTATTTATGAACATAATGCATTTTCTGTTTACCCCTGCCAGCCTCTCTCCATTAAGTGTTGTTGTGTTTGCCCAAGGTTCCTCCTCTTTAAGTGCAGATGAAATCCCCCCCTATCGCTGCACACTTCACTCATTTTCCAATAAATATGTTGCATGAAGCAGTTGTGAGGATAATGAGTGTGGGTGCTTCAGCCTTTCGCTGGTCCGTGTGTTTGAGATGGAGCTGACCTGTAGGGGCTGTAGCCTCCATCCATGCACCCAGTGTCTACATCACACTGGAAAAAAAAATGAAAAGCAACAGCAGACAGTATTTCTTTTATTCTGATCCTTTTCTCATTTGAGGAATGTAGGAAAGGATATTAAGACATAAAATAAACAGTGTTGTAATGATTCAAGCTGACTAAGTAGGCAACAGTCATGTTATTTAATTAAACAATTTCAGACATCATCAACATTAAGTGAATCCGTGTCATGTCAGCTCTTGTTAGCGAAGCAAATAAATACAGTAGTAGTATTTTATTGTTTCATCGGAGCTGTAACCTTCCCCATTCGAAAAGCCTGTGACTGACAAACACTTAACGAAGCAACGAGCGGCTTGAATTCCTCAAAGTTGATGCACTGCGCACATATAATGTCATTGAGCTGCCCACAGAATGTTTTCTGAAGGACAATCTGCATGTGTGTGTAAGTGGCCGGCAGACGTGACCCTGAGTTTCCCTGAATGCACTTACAATAAGTAATATTGAAAAGGGAAATGAACTGATTCTCTGCTGTTTTTTATGCGTTTCATAAATGACTGAGTTCAAGTTCATGGCATGTAGAACGTCCCCCTCAGCAGCAGAGACATGAACGGTGCCTTAGACACGTCCTCGGCGGCTTCAGAGAGTGTGGGAGTGCTGGTATCTGGAAACAAGCTTGAGCCGTCTCTTTTTTAGACTACAACAACATCCTCCTCCCTGTGCTCCGTCCACATGTCCTCTCACTCCGTGCATTATAACCCTGATGAGCTGACCACATCCTTGGAACACTTCACAAGATAAATAATTGAACTCTCAATAGCCCTTGATGGACAAAAATTGCTCCTCCAGCTGCCACTTCTTCTTTTGCTTTGTTCTCAAGAGCAACAACAACAAATGGGCCTTTGCAGGATCCCCGCACTAAGAAAACACATTTCACAATGATAACACATAAGAGCTGGGGTTGCATTACTCTCCTGCTCAGATGATTTGTGCCATTAGAGGTACCCTATGTGTTGTACAAATAGTAATAAAGAAGCCTTCAAAAGAGATATGTGATCTTAAAAGAGTGTTTTATCCCGGCAGATGACTGATGTCACTATCATCAGTTATCTGTTACTAGCTAACTTGTCTTCTCAGCAATCAAGACAGGAGGCAGACAAAAGGTTCCCGAGGTAGATTGGAGCGCTTTGAACAATAGGTGGCAGTGTGCTACCACAGAAGGCGGCCGCCGCGTCTGCAAACTGTCTGAGTCTCAGTCTTGGCAGAGGAAGGCTTGAGGCTGTTCTGTGGATTTAATTAGACAGAAACAGATACTCACATGTTCATTTCTCAGCTGCCTCCCATCCATTTCTTTACAGTCTGTTGGGGGGGTAGGGTGGGGGGTATGGTGGGGTGGGGGGGGGGGGGGGGGGGGGGGGGTGCTTTATGGTCCAATTGTAACTTTAACTGTGAGCACAGACAGAACCGCACATTCATAGGGAAAAGCCAAGTGTTAAGACCTTGTTTCACACCTCCTGGAGGCAACCATTACAGCAGGTAGGGCTGTCAGAATCACAGGCCATCTGTTAAAACACACAAAAGAGAGGGCAGAGACTTTTGCTTTGGCTTCCATGGATGAAGAAAGTGTTCAGTGAGAAGTCTTGAGGTGTCCTCCCGGCTAAGGACCACACCCCACGCTTCCAAACAAAGACGTATAGGAGCCTTTGTGTTCCAGAAAAAACACAAATGGAAGAATGCGTTTTTATCCTTTAATATCGCTTTTTAACACGAGGAGAGTTTAAATAATGACTTTATTCATTCCACTTTAATAATGATGTAATATTGCTTAAATTCAACAAATCAGCACATGTGAATCTGTCCATGCGGCACCAGGCTAGGCTAGCATAGCGACCGCTAACATACATGACGAATGCCAGCAGAGGAACAAAGCACGAAAAAAGGAAGAGGGGGTATAATTGAATGAGAGGGGAAACATGGCGGTTTTAGTGACAGTGGGGAAGGAGGGGGAGGACGGGGGGGGGGGGCAGTACAAGGAGCTGCAAGAACAATATTTAGACCAATGGTCGCTGAGAAAGTGGCTTGGCCTACCACTAACCTTCACATCCATATTAAAAGCAAGGTGTCACTGCATGCAAATTAGAAGTCGAGCCGGGGAGAGCACCGTTAATGAACCCGGCCATTGAACTCGGTGCGGCAGGCTTGTCGTCAGATAGGTGCACCATAAAGAGTCCATTTGGCCGACAGCCAGAGGGAGAGGCTGAGGCAGAGTCACCAGCAGTCGGATCGGGCCTTTATTGTGTTATGACAGACAGAGGGGACGATCAGACAGGATAGAGATATGGGCTTCCCTTTCCAGATTAATTAAAGAAAGGATCAATTAACAGTGATGAAAACCATGGCGGCACACTGACTCGCTGATAGGCCAATCAAACCTTGAAATGCAGAGTAGTTGGCGTGTTTTATCTCTCCAAACTTAATTGCAATTTTCCAGAGGGAATGATGTGATCAAAATGGCAGGGTGAAATTAGCTCTGCATGAATAAAGTATTTATTTGATGCATTTGCTCTGTGATTTCAGGACTAAGTCTGTATTGTATTCATATAGAGAACTTTTTTTTTTTCTTCTTCTTCTTTCGGTCGTGCATGCAGTTCTAATTATCGCAACTTACTCTCACCTTTGTCCCGGTAATTGCAACCACGGCTCCATTCCTCAACGTTAGCTTTCACTGAGCAGCAACATGCTTTGGCCTTGGTTTGTCCCACACTGCCCATTCATGCCAGATGCATGTGGTTGCACAATATGGAGCATTCACGACTTCATTTGCATATGAGGACATGGATGTCGTCACCCTTCACCTCCGCTGCTTTATGGTGGATTTGCGGCAATTACCATGCAATTGACGAAAAGAGTGTACATTTGATGGCTTACTTGCACAGCAAATCCATCTGTCTGTCTTTTAATCTATCTTTGTATTTATCTATGTATTTTAAATGTACCAGAGCGATGACCTTTAACCCTACAAACTGAGGTTATATCCACTAACATTGGGCCAGTAAAAGAACCACATCAACCAAACGTTAACAAACATATTTACTGCTCTCCAACAATTAAACTCCACTCTGCTGTTAAAAGTTGTAAAACACTGCAACAAAGTGCAGATGCACTGGTGGTCCTCAGAATGTTATCATTTGCTTGTTTTTAATAATTTATCCAGTTATTATAACAATATTAGCTAAGATTAAACACACACACACACATTGCTCATTACCTTGGGAACACAGCCCACCGAAAGCTCATTTCCTGTTGAGGAAGACTGCCTAACCCCGATTGACCCTCAGATATTCCCATTACCATGAGCCAATGTTTAAGGGAGAGCTTATTGAGCTACCTCAGCTGGAACACCCACCACTGATTTATGAGCAGGAGACGAATCTGCTTTTAATGATTATCTGTTTATTTTTTTTGAAACCCCCACAAATCATATCAGAAACAAGGAAACGAGAATTATTATTCAAATGTGCCAAAGACGAATCAAAGGAAGCGCAGCTTTTTTTTTTTTTTTTTTTTTGAGTCTTCTGTCGGTTGAGCGTAAAAATAAATGACAGGAGGATATTTGGGGGGAGTTGGAGGGTAAACTTTTCATTTGGTTTTAGTATCATATCTGCAAGAAGGTGTAAGAACAAGAGAGATGTCAATATGCTTGACTCCCTATACAGTCTATGCCTAATTAATCTAATCCCTGTCAGTCTGTGCAGTGTCCCGCTGGAGTGAACTCGGTCCGCGTACGTTCCTCTGAAGCCTTTCATTCCATGAACTGGGTTTGATGTGCAGATGCCATCACCTCTCTTGCTTTCCCTGCCAGTGCATGACCATTATGCACAACAAGAATCCCCAGACCTATCCACGTCAGTAATGCTGCGAGATGGAGGAGAAGCCTAAGTGAGGCTGTCATGGTAATTATGGCGGATAGTTGAGGACTATCAGGTCCTCGGCTTGAGCTCGCTCAACGCCGGTCTGATCCATCCCGAGCATAAAGAGTCTCCTGTGAGCCCGGGCGAAATTGAAAAGATGCACTTATCTACCTAATGGCAACAGCCAAGAGCAAATCACATGCATTTTATGGCACGGAGTAACTGTCTTTGAGGCACAGTGTCATCCTGTGACCTGAGTGTCAGAATATGAGTGAGTGCTACTGTAACCAGCTGACTGGTTTAGGCAAGTGCACTGTCATAGGTTTCTCACTTTTGTTTTTGTTTAATTTGCTCACTGACGACGCATGCATTTCTGTTTCCTTGTCTCGTTTCCATGTTGTCGAAGCTTTCAGAGCAGAGTGGCGTCCTGTAAACAGAAAACACTGAGATGCTTCTTCCTGTGGTAAGACGGTCCAGGGATCCTGCATCGTGAGTTGAGATGATCTGAAAAACATCCGCCTCCATGCTGATGCTGCTAATAGTTATTTTTAAAAATCTGTGGCTCTTTTTGCAGCAAGTCATCTCAAGTATATATTAAGACTTACTTAAATGAGACGGGGGGAGAGTAAGGGCGGGTGTAACCAGAGTACGGCTGTAACTGTAATGTGTTTGAAGATGGACATCACTGGCGAGGCAGAGCTGTTTTACAGTCATTTATCTGAAAATGGCAACATAATGTAATAACATTTGGGAAGCAACTGTTTTGATTGGGATGGGAGGGTCTGCTGAGCTGCAGTTACACGCTGAAAACACAATATTAGTGTCCATCATTTGTGGTAACTAGCAGGGTTTCAGTTTCAGGGTTTTGGGGGAAATCAAATTAGTCTGCCAGACATCCAATTTGTGTTTTGGTTTAGTCAAATGTGGCGGCTGCATAATATGCTGGAGGCCACAAGACGAAAGGAAAGTGGTTCATTTGTGTTATGTAACACACAGAAAAAAAAGTGACGCTCTTGATATGGAAACTTTTTTTTGTTGCTATGGATAGAAATGACCAGCGCTTGATGCATGGAGGACCTTGAGATCAAAAAGTTCCCACACAGCAAGATGCTGCAGCAGATCTGATGAGACAAATACATTTCCATTAAAGTGGCTCATTAAAATAATTGTTGGTCAATAAACTGGTGAGAGTTAAAGTGAGGCTCCGAGCAGCCGACGGGATTGTCGAGCTTCTGCGGTGAGCACATAGTTCCTCCACAGCTAAATCACGTCAGATGGACTATTGACAACATCCTGTCAATAGCTGAGCCCTTGGAGGGTTAGCTATTTGCACATTGACTGATTGACTGTTTCTTAATAGACACATAATTGGTGACAAAGACCTTCCAATGAAGTGTCATTTGCCAGAGCATTTGTGATAATTCACAGCCTGTCCCATTTTCTGTTGGACACCGTCCCAAAGTAGGGGCTGTGATGAGAAGCATGAACAACTAGACAGGGTCCCACTGACAAGAGGGAACGTACAGTGGTGTCGATGGCGTGGTGGTGAAATAGCTCCGCAGCAATCATGAGGAACACACGACAAACAAACCGGGCGGCTGCAGTGGAATCTCCAGTCGGAGAATTGGAGGATGCAATATGGAGCGTCTTAAACTTTGACCCGATGTAACATTATTCATTGGCAGTAATATTACAAGCTATTTCCTCTCGTCCCACACTGTGGACAATGTTGATGGATAGTAATTTCCACATGGCACTTTTGTTTACCTTATTTATCTGCTCGGCTGTCTGACATAACCATCACTGCCTTCATCAGGGGAGCGAGTGTTTGCAGCTGGAGGCTGTGATTGCAATGTTTTCCAGACATTTAGAGGAAAGCAAGAGGAGGAAGTAAGATTAAAAAAGAAGGGGGGGGGGGGATGGGGGCGGGGGGGGGGGGGGGGGCGACCACCACATGATCAGGGAGCGTCTCATGAAGGCTCTGCTTTTGTAACCAGCTGCTTGGAGGATTTTTAACATCTATTAATGCAGAATTACTCCAATTACAAGCCTTCTTTGCACCAAGGCCCCTTTCCACTGCCTGCGTTAGATAGTGCACACCTCTGGGAGCCAATCACAGCCTTCACAGCCACTGGCAGCAGATGTAAGCAATTTACTTCTGATTTCTTCATATTCAGTGTGAGACGAGCTCCTGGTGACCCGCGACCCCGGAGCCTGCAGGATTCTAACCCTATCAAATTAAAGCTCTCTGCTCACTTATTCCCCAGCGCTCCTCTGGTGCTAAGCAGCCATCTCGCTGCATAGCAACGCCGGTGGGGCGTGCTCGCTCATACGCCCTGCCTCATCAGCTGCTATTAGGGAAAATATACAGTGCTCTAATTGGATGAGATTCAGCTAAGGAAGTGCAGTTAAAGGTCATTTTCCACCGTGTGCCTCCTGCTCTTCAGAATAATTTCTGTGTCCTCCGTCTTTGGGAGCTGTTAAACAATAAGGCCAAAGTTACAATCCTTTCTCTCTTTTCTTGACAGACTGCCACAGGCCGTGATGAGCGGCCGCTCCTTTGAATCATGTAAACAACATGGCCAGGCCCTGACTGATGTTCTCCGTGTCAACTGCACATCTCCTCTGCTGTCCTTCTTCAAAGTGTCCTGGTGCCTCTGCCGTAACCTTGTCGTTAGCAATTTCATAAATTTGCGGAGGGTTACAGCAGACCGCCTTCTATTCTAATTAGAAGTCATTTTGCCATATTTTCTCTCCGTGGTGTCATGGCTAAAGGCTGCTTTGCTCGGACGATGGCTGGGGGATCACTTCAATTAATGAACAAACGTTTTCTCTGAGCTGGTCTGCTGCGATGACATGTCAGCAGTGGATAACTATTGCTCACGAGGATTTAAATCCAATAAAATCTATTGGCTGTAATCGAAGCAAGAGACCAAACAATCACTCAATATTATCCCAACACTGCCCCCCCCAATAACTTGCAGAGAAGGTGTCAAAAATGTGAAAACAAAGCGGTACTGACTATCACGTGGGATCACAGGACCCTGCAGGATTTCTATAAACAGCTGGCTAATGATCGGGCGACCTGTTACGCTGTTTAAATGGATATCAGCTGTTTTATGTTACAGTACGTACTGTAAATCCCACCATGATCTATGATCCTCTTAAGTCACGGGCCACTTCATAAATAAATGATTTTCTCCACTGAGGGGGATTGTGGCTCCAGTTTAGTTCACTTCTGCAGCCTGTGATGCAATAATGATGAACGCAGACTTCCAGCACTCTCACTGAGTGCTCTAATGCAGAGACTTGCACCATCAGGACCACCACACTGACACTGTGAGCAGCACGAGAACCATAGGCTTTATTAGAAACAGGAAATATAAAATATGATATATAAAAATAATTTAAAAACCATATAATTGGTTTTTTTTCTTGTGAAATTTGCTTGCTTTATATTCTATTAGAGTTCTTTTCAATCCCACACTGTTGTTTTCAGTGCATAGCCTGTGCCCGTACATAGAGCTATAGAGAGAGCAGGGTTGCCTTCTGTCCAGTGTGGGCTGTGCCTGAGCTTGCTTTGCTCCCTCAGAGTAAATGCTGCAGTTTTTTTTTGTGGACTCACAGTTGTGGGGGATTTCAGAGGCTCCCCGTCTGCCAATTTTACAGCTGGAAGGGCAAAGGCCTTTTGAGCTCCTCTGGAAAACTGAGAGACATTCACCGAATGAGAGGGCTGGGCCCAGAGTCCCACAGCTTCTTCCCACCCTTTGTCCTGCCTGAAAGGCCTCGCTGCCTGAAACGCATCACTTGACGCCCAGTGTTTGCTGTGGGGAAGCCTGATTAAAGGAGGTGAGACGTACACATACACACAGCCTAAGCCTATCAATGACTCTCACAACCCCCCAAGATACTGTATTTGTCCTTGCAGCTTGGGTGCGCAGAGTGAATGCTGCCGTCCATTGATCTTTGTCTGATAGAGCCGCTGCTGTGGTGTGCATGGTGCCTTATGGGTTTCATTCCACTCAGGCGAGTCCATTTCAGTGAGCTGTGGTTGAGCTAATGTGGGACATGCTGCGCCAGTCACGGCCTTTGGGATTTGGCCTAAGTGCTGTGCGCTGTGATGCCTTGCTCTGAAATTCTCCAGCATGGGCAGCCTTGAAAGTCTTCTACGCTCCTCAGCCAGTTTGTCTCAGGCAGAACATTCTTCACGGGCCTCCAGCGTTTTTAGACAATAAAGCACCTTGAGATGTTGCACAGAGCGCTTGTCTCTCTTTAAAAGAATGCCGTCTGACTGCTGAGCAAACACTCCTGTCAGAGACGTCTGACAGATGCTGTTTGAGTTCTATTGGCTTGGATCCTGCCGCCTGTCACCTTTCACATCTCAATGGGCCCGGAGGTGACCTCCCTGTTGCCTCGGAGCTGCACGCGTTATTGGCCGTAACGCAATCAAATGCACGTTCAGCATTTGGGGGTCGAAGCAGTGGCAGCCACTAAGGTGCCCTCGTGCACGGGGAGGGTCAACTCCTGTGACCTCAAGCACCTGAACCATGACCCTCATTTACAAGCAGGTCACCTCTGCAACAACTGCATTTACACAGGGTCAGCTGAGATCTGTGTACACAAAACAGCTCTTTAAAAAGGAGAACAGGGTCTTAATCATGCAGTGTTCCACGAGAGTGGAGACTCCATGACACATCAGCAGGCTCAGAGAGGGGTCACAGCTGTGGGCTCGGCTCGGAAATAAAGACAACATCACAAGTGGAAGGACATGAACACCTCGCCTCTCACAAAAACACACACATTTGGATCACACTCGCACACCTCGGCCTGGGGTCAATTATCGTCACTGGTGTCGAGGTGTTTTTCTTCAGAGGCTTCCATTTCAGGTCACAGCTGATATTGCGCAGGCTGATGTTGAATGAATGATAATGTTATTCTTCACATTTAATATGTCATCTAAATGACAACATTAAGAGTGAGGACAGTTTTATATGTGGCTTCTGAAGCTGACGCTGTAGATCCACTCTTTATCTTTTTTTAAATCACAAAATAACTGTACAGCATTTCAATGAGAGCATAGTAGGAACACTTGTTGCCATATGTAAATCATTTTCCCTCTGTAACATGATCTAACCATATTCCAGCCATGAACCAAACCCCCCTTTTGTTCTGTATGCAGTGAAAGTCTGAAATGTGGTGGCACAGAGACGTTCATTGTTGGTGATGGGCCTGTCTTGGCATACAGCTGTGCTGAAACAGTACCCTTATTGCTGGGACATCTCAATAAAAGTAAAAAAAAAAAAAAAAGGGGGGGGTCATGTGGCTCTGACCTTCTGGCAGCTCTGAATGGCAGGAATAGGAATGACATAATGCACCGTTTTATGGTTAATCAAATTCCCACAGAACAGAGGATCAGGAGAGGAGCTTTACAGTCGACAGATGTAGATGAAAATGTGCTGTTTGCCTCATGCCCGAGTCATTAATATTGATTTTTAAGTTACGTTTATAAAAGTCTTCAATAGTAACACCAGAGTGATGAATTCATTATTTCCCAGAGACAAAAAATAAGAAGAGTCCATTTCTAGGGTTTGTTCTGAAAAGAAGGAATTTCAATTGATTCATATTCTGCTTAATACTCCACACACAGAAGGCGTCACCTGGCATCTGCTACTCTCTCAACACACATTTATGGAGGGACAGACAAAAGGGGCGCGATTGGAAATGATGAGGATACGGAGGGAGAGAGAAAGGAAATAAATTGAGAGAGGGAGAGGGAGAGGGAGGTCACGACGACCGTGTGATGGTCGCTGACACAGGAGTTCAGCCCACGGTCAAGGGAAGCAGTTGAAGATGAAGCAGACACACAGGCAAGGCTCTGTGTGCAGGTGCCCCCTCGCTGCCCTGCTTGCTTTCATCCCCCATCCACTCCCACATCGCCCCGCCAGCCCCGCCTGCTATCCACCAATCAGGGTACAGGGGGGCAGCGGCACAGTGGGGACACATCAAAGCGTTCTCTCGGTGAGAGGCTCAGGGCTGATGCTGGCACAACACAGAGGAGCACAGAAGAAAGCAGGGACGGCCAGTTAGAAAAAAGGAGTCCAAATGGAATGGAAAAAAGGAGTCCAACCAGAACAAAACATTTCATTCTCTTCACAAACCAGCATTATGCCAGCCGCGCATCCAAAAACCCAGACACATTTTTCTCACTGCCTTGAGCCAATGGCCCCCTTGAGTATGTGAACAAGGGGGATAATTTAATTAAGAAAATCCAATCTTCCAGTTTGAGGGAACAAAGTTAGATTTGAATGAGCACAATATGTTCCCTCCTTTCTTTTTTCAAATTAAAATTTCATAGCTGAAATCAAAGTGTTGCTGAGGTACCCCCCCCCCCCCCCCCCCGGCCCCCCCTTCCATCTCTGTTGAATGTATGCTGTCAGAGCAGACGGGATGATGGGAAAAACTGCTGGTCTCCTTGTGTCCTCAAATGTAATTAAAAAATATTTATAAGGTTTCGCCTGTGTGAAAAGCATGCGCTGGTTTGTAGGTGAATAAAACAGTTTGGCTCCAATAATAGGGCTCTGTTGCCTAAATACAAAAATAAATACTAAATATAAATAAAATCAACAATCTGCAGCCCCCAATATCATTAAGTCATTAAATTAAAGAATTTCCAAGATGCTGAAACGCACACTAAGACTTTATAATGTCCCCTCTCTGATGTATGACCCTTCATGTTGGCTGAAAACTTATAATGACTTTCTGTGTGAAAACCCTCAGAGCAAGGAGAGCTTTCTAAATGAGAAGCACCCCGACAATAATGCCGAACAGCCTGCACAGAAGTACCAGCCTCATAATACGAGCGTGTCAAGTCCCTAAGTGGGTATGATGCACAATCCAGCAAGCTTTTGCATATGTTAAGAAGGATAATAGGCTCCTATGGGAGAAGAGGCTAAGGCCCAAAAGTGAGCATGACTATAAAAGTGCTGTGAAGGGGATGCACACTACATGGAAAAGTGTAGAAAGGAGCAGCGATGAACAAACACCACTTTGAATTATGAGCTACATGGAGGAAAGAAAGCTGCTCCAGAGTGTTGAGTTAAAGGTTCTGCATCACCTCCCCTAAGGCACTCTCTGTAATTTGAACAAAATGTCACTCAAAACACAAAGTCAGGGAGAAGGAGAAGAAAGCATGCTGCACCCCTGCTTAAAAAGAAGATCTTTTGATTCACTAAATGCTCTCTTTACTCATCCGTTCCCCCAATGGAAGCCAAACATGAAGCGCAGCATTAAGATCAATACTTAACAAAAACAACAGCTACAAAACAACACCCTGGTGACTCTGCTGGATGGAGCTGCGAGGGAGCGCTGCTGCCGTTAGTACCCTCACATCGCCCGTGATCTCGGGCCCGTCAATAAGACGAGCAGCGCTTCAAATTCCAGATGTTTGAGTCCAACCTTTGTCTGGTGTTAAAAAAAAAAACAAGCTAACGCGTTAAAAAAAAAAAAAAATTGGACACCTCAACGGCACCTTGATGACTGGAGGCAGAGGATGGAGATGATCCTTTCATCATCTCCTGCCCTGGGATGAAACTATCAGCGCGTATTGACGCATGGCAACCCCTTGTTGATCATTACAGGAGTGAGGACAGACAGGTGTGGAAACATGAAGTCCTATTGATGGAAATATCAAAGCCACAGACAGACGCCGTTGACCCTGTCATGATGTCAGTGCTCGGCTCTTGCTGCCGGGCGCTGTTTAAGTGATAATATAGACATGGCATCTCAACATAATGAAAACTTATTGATGCCCCGCGCTGCTGTAATGATGGAATTGACTGAATGCGCTGAGCTATTATTTGTATTATTCCCAGCGTTTGACATGTGTCAGTGTCCCAGAATAAAAGGGAAGGTTTTATCTGACGGGTGTCGATCACTTTAAAGCGCGTTAGGAACGCTGGGAGGGCGGCGGCGGCGCATACACGTACCAACAATGAAGAATGTGGCACTTGTGACAAATCTGAGGATTTATCACTGAACAATAAAACAGAGCTGCTCAGCAGGAAATGGGACACACTGAACACATGTTCCGTGGTGTGTGCAATCTCATGTAAAGACCCAGCTGACATTCTGGCAGCGCCTGCCTTTCTGTTTTCACTCGCCGCTCTCTGCTCCCGTGCCAGCTTATCCCGTGTGTGGTCTTGGCTATGACTTGGCACTGCACCTCCGCAGCTCAGATTACCACGTTCGCGTTTGTTCCTTTGAGCGTCGCTCCACAGTAGCTGTTTTTTAGGGCGGAGGGGAGGGCAAGCGCAAGCGACATGGACGTCGCGGGCAAGGTCGGGTCTGAAAGTGGAGATTTTAGCAAAGTGAGAGGTGTCACCGCGGTGCCGTGGCCACGCGGCTCGCCAGCATGTTTTTGGGATGACCTTCCCATTGTTCGTGAGCAGGCGCTGCCCTGCCCCTGCTTTGGGCTGGGTCTGTGCCCGCCGACAACCTCATCAGACACATAGCGGCTACCTATCCATCTTCGCTCATTGTGCACAGAGGTGACAGCTGGCATTCAGCTGTTTGTAAAAGGCCTTTAAAAAACACGCAGGGCCTCAGTACTCGGCTACATTAAAGTAATTAGCTGCCAAGCTAGTAGAAAGCACCCCCCACCAAGTGCCAGCAAGACTGCGGATTGAAGTCGGCATCCTGTTTGACACATCTGGGCAAGGGAGAGTAATGAAAACAGCTGCTTCTGCCCATATGGCATCCAAAGGCTGGCAGCGTGGCAGTGTGCTGTGCCAACCTTAGGCAAATTATCCATCATTAATCCCAGGATCTGACCAGCATACGAGTCGCTGCTAATCAAAACATCTGGGGACGGTGGCAGAAGAAGGGGGGAGGTCTCACTTGAAAGGGACATATTTTGTGAGCGGAGTCAACACGAGGGGACTCTACAACAAAGAGCCCTGGGCAGATTACAGGTGTCCCCGCAGACAAACTGCAGACGGTAGGGGACCAGGCAAAACTTCGCAAAATGGTACTAAAAGATAAATTGATCCATTGGTAGGCGCTGCGTGGACTCACAGCAGCTTGCTTTTCAGAGGCACTTGTGGTTTAACTAAGAAGGCCGGTCAGATCCACTGGTTCAACCTTTGGTGATGCTTAATTTGACGGGAACAGTCTTCAGAGGACAATACCCACTTATTGAATCTTGCTATGTGGCATTTATGGCTATATTTATCATCAGTGTTTATCTTATTCCATTTCATTTTCATTATATATCTAAATGGCTTTTCACACTAATATGATCATATTTTTTTCATTTATCAGTGTAGATATTGTGTTGTCTTCGTATTTCCGTCAGGACATACTGATGCAAATTTAACTTTTGATGTCTGTATCTTCTGAACTGAATATGGACTGGACATTTTTATATCTATCTATCCATCCATTTTTCTATAAATAATCTGGTGTTAACCACCTAGCTGGGGACTTAACAAGAACCCAACATGACTTTTTATAGAAAACCCTGCACCTCAAACATACACACACACACACACACACACACACACACACACACTCACTCACAGAAAAATCAATTCCCAGCCATTTTTTGATTAGCTGCAAATTGCCCTCACATTTGTTTCTGTGTTTGTCTATTGTGTGTCCTTTCCGTTCATAGGCTGGCCTGTTCAAAACCAGCCTTTAAATTCCCTCAGAAAGTCAGTGACATTAAAATGTCCTTTGATGTGGCTTCCCCAAGCAGGGAGCACTAACAGTAATAGTGATTCTGTCACTTAATGCTTTTCCGGGGATCAATAGCTCTTAAATGCTAAAGTGGGACAATTAAAAATAAATAGGAGGTTGCTCTAGTCTAAATCAGATTATACATTGCTGCCCCTAGCAGGTCCTCAAAAGCACAGTATGCGTCCTCAGTGAGTCATCTGCACAGCACCCTGGTTTGTGACTGATGCATATGTAAGTGAGGATGAATTGGAAACACAGCGCTCGGTTTATTTCCCCTATCGGAGGCTCTTTCCAAGACTTAATAGAATAACTGCAGAGGGAAACAAACACCCAGTCTGAATTATTACCTGTTATAAAGGGGCGCAGCACTGATATACTAGTTACTGAATATAAACAGTGACTAAAAAAGATCAATAAAACACAATTAGAATCAGATAACAAGCCCAGAATGGCAAAACAGCTCCCCGCCTGTGATCTATATTGCTTTATTTTTAAGCTTCCATCAGCCTGAGCCCTGGCAGAGAGGTCGCAGGTTGGCTCCGGTTCCCCTGTGGCTGCTGCTGTAATGTCAGCTCTGGCAGTAATACAGCTGTAACTGGAGGCAGAGTATGATGGGAGCGCGCTCCTGACAGACATGACCAAACCCAACACAATTAGCCAGCGACAGCAGGTGCTGCCTAACTCTGTTGCGTTAACACGTCTCAGGTTTCCTTGTAATGGCCACAAAGTGATCCTAACTTTCAATTAACACATCCCCTGCCTCCGCCGCCCCGGCCAGCCACTCATTTCCACATCCCCGCCATTAGCTGCGTGGGAAGCAGTGCTTTGGCACAGGCGAGCTCTGTGCATCCTGACTGTGAGAGAGAGAGGCAACCGTTCTCGCAAACACACTCGTCTGCTCACAGTTTCTTTCCTTTCCCTCTCCCCGTCTCTCAAGCACACACACAACGCAAATAGACAAACAGCACTCCATTCTTCAAAGCTCTAAACAAACACCATTCTTCAGAGTTTTACACCACAGATTTGTAGCAACAGCCACTAAGGCTTTAAGAGGCTGAATATCAGTCTCTGTCCGGCACAAAGGGAAGTACTGATGTTGCCACTCCAGACTAAATCAGGATAAATGGCCAGGCCCTCCAGGAGGAGACGGGGAGGAGGCGGCTCATAGTGCAGACACCTTCTCACATACAGGAAAGAAGGGTTCATCTCCATTCAATAGTGCACCATCCATCACGTCACGTGACTCCACAACAAAGGGCCCCTGGAACCCGCACAGCTGTCTGGGGAAGCATCCCGGTGACACGGTGCCTGGGGAATTACGTGGCACAAATGATTGCTGAAGTAAGGCGGGAGCTGTTGTCGAAACAACAGTCCCGCCTTTAAGTTGCTCCCCGCTCTCCGTCGGAGCAGAATGAAGAAGCGCCCGGCTGTTGACCTTTAGTGATTCACTGGCGGGCGGGATCTGAAACAACACACCAGAGGTGAAGGGTTCGGGTCTAACCTGCAACACCAGCACGCGCAGCCGGCCTGATGAGCGACGCTGCTCTGTAAAGTGTCGTTTACCTTGTCAGCCAGCAGATACGCCATCCACATGGACGGACGCACATCCTCTCAGACAGAATTGCAAATGGCCTTTTGGGTGCAAGTTCATTTTTTCTGATGGATAATGTTAGCGTGTCGTCCTCCATAGCAACGATGGCTTGTGTTGGAGTCTATACATTATATAAAGCAACCGTGGGTGCGATTTCTCAGACGTCTGATTGGTGTCATGTTTTGTATGTACAGAGGCGATTAAAATAAAAACAATCCATCATTCTTATGTGAGGAGAAAACATTTTATGTCGCTCTTTTAGTGATGCACATTAAGTGCACACAGCAGTGTGTGGTGCACGAGACAATGAGCCCAGCCTGGTCTCAGAGGTACACTACCCAGTCGCACTTGTCATGCTGCCTCGATCACAGTTTTGACCTTGTTTGAGGGGCAATGAGCGTCGTCAGGAGCTCCCCTAACTTCCCTGGGACTCCATAAAAAAAATGACAGGTCCCTGCAGAGTCTGAATAAACATGTGTTTTAGTGAAAGTTATGTGTAATTTGCTCTTTGCCATCTTAACTGTAGTTATTACTATTTTAAATGGATACATCTGTCTATGTGAAGTCTTTCATTACCTCCACTCATTACCAGCACATCACAGTGCTCCCCAAGGACACGCCTTTTACGTGCTCATCCGCTGAAATCCACTTTAATGTTCTGTATCTGACGCTCGTCTCAAAACAAATTTGTCTGAAGCAATTAAAAAGTATCACCTTGCAAACAGCCCGCCCTAAATGGTATGTTTTACATCAGCGTTTCTCCCACTGTCTGTGCGGCTGCACGTGTTTGACCTCACTTTAAACTGACACGAACGCATGAAAGGCGCACGTCGGATTTCATGTGGGAAATGTGTGATGCTCCCAATAATGTTTTGATTAGGGTACAGCCATTCTTTTCATTTGTGTTGTTGCTGTTAGTTGCGGGTCTGCAATGGTACAACCATGGAGAAGCTAATGGAAAGAAAACAATCATTTAAAATTTTCAAGCTGAATTTGTTGTTTCTAATGGGGTGTCTTGCTGCTTGTTTTGGAAAATCAGAAGCAACTGAAGTCTGCGAGACATAAAAGCCCCCTCCACCCAGGCTGACAGGTGGAGGTCTGTTGGTCCTGTGCTGGAAAAGCAGCCTGGCTCTGAACAGGCTCCTCTGGCTCTTGGTGGCGGTGTGCAGAGGGTGACTGGCGTCATAGTCCTCCTCCCTGCCACCGTCACTAGAGAGTCCAGTTTCATGCCGACTGTAGGGCCGGCCCGCCTCATCAGTTTATATTTACCCCCCTGGTCTAGATCTGAAACTAATGGCTTTTACCCTGACTCATATTCCACCAAGTTTCATGGATATCAGTTCTGTAGTTTTTGCATAATCCTGCTATCAGAGCAGAGGTAATAAATATGTTTTGGGGTGCGTATTGTTTCCCCTGCACTCTTTATTATTTCCTAAAACAAAGTCTGATTAGTGCAGGAGGTGTAAACCAGCAGGTATTCTCCAGAAACCATATCTTCCGTAAATGTTTTATTGTAAGTACGGATCAGAGGACTGGGAAACACAGACCCGTGAGAACACAGTTATGAATCTGGATGGCCCACTTTTAATAGGTTATGCTCACACCCAATGATTGGGTGGCGATCACAGCGTTGCCTTTTGTGCCAATATCTGTACATTGTGTAGCCTCTAACCTGAATGCTACACCCTCACCGTGACATCGGACATCTGAACGCCTGCATGCAGCGTGTCTCGTACACACTGCCATTCTCAATAAAAGCCAAGACAACGTGATACCAGTTGAAACTAAAAGTAGCCAGAAAGGTCTTGACTTGTGCAAGTGGACCGAAACATGAGCCTCTCAGGGACGTATTTGAGAAGTCATGAAAAATACAGCTGTTGCTGATGAAATCAGTTGGTTCCAGTCTAGACCTCATCTGAGGGCCAGAGCAGACTGAACAGACAATTGCATACCGTGGCCCTGTGATTCAACATGTGCCTGCACTTACTATAATTACATTTCGAAGGTGGATTTTAGTTCATATTTACTTTTCAAAGTGTCACTTGAGTATAGTCCAAAGCACCAAATGGCTGGTGTTTAAAACTGTAGAGAGTAAGTTGGAAATGATTCGGGTCATAGGGTGGAGGTTCAGTTGCAGGCAATTTGGTCTCCGTGCCTTCAGCCCTACCTGGACCTTGATTTTTTTTTTTTTTTTGGGTGGATTACTGGTTTCCTTTTGAAAATATTGTCCCTGTTTGTTTAATATTGTTTGTACAGCTGTAATCCTCGGCTGCACATACCTGCTGGCAAACTGGTTTCCTGTCTCCTCTAATCCAGTGCCTCTGAAAAGTCATTGGCTTTGACACAGCTTTGATCCAAAAAGAAGGCCTGACACGTGCACCATTCAGAGGGCAGAGAGGGGCTGGTGTGGTTCATGAGAAAATGTGCATACAGATGCTATTGAAAGGACAACGTGATGATTGTTGTCGCGAAGAAAATGGATTATTTGGTTGCTGACGTGGTGAGAACCTCCATTCACGTATTGGGCATCTAAGATTCAGCAGTGTTACAGTCCTTTCTGAAACTGCCCGGGTCTGTCTCCAGTGAAGCTTCGTGGCCACATTTCCTTTTCTCTCCCACTGACTCCCTGAAAGTCGTGGAGAAACGAACAGTGCCAGTGGCTATGTTGGATTTAAACAATACACCTTCCCTTCCTCACTTCCTACCCAGCGCTACCGTGACTCCTTATCTGACATGCTGCAATCTTTGAACTCCATTAGTGGAAGTAAATCCCTCTGCCTGTCTTTAGGATAAAATAGGCTTTGGCATAGTTCCATGCTGAGATTAAAAGTTGTCATGTCTTGTGTGGCCTCACAGGTAGAATAAGTCTCCAGGGCTCTTTAGGATGACGTCTGGCAGCTCATTATTTCATGCACTTTATCAGATAGAATTAACAGATTGTTCTTTTTTTCTCTCTTTTTTCCAGATTACTATGTCATACAGGCTATTTATATAATAGAGTTTGAAATACTGAAACCATTTACGAACACTTTCTGAAACGTGCCTTTTATTTTATTTTAATGAAACGGGAGGAATTCTCCAGGTCACAAACTTTAGGAAATGGCTGAAATGTAGTGTAAGTGTCTTAAAATGTGACGCGCAGATTTCCCATGATCTAATCCAACCACTCATTTGGTGATTCCAAAGCTGTATGACTCTAATAGAGAACATCTTGTAAGATGAACAACATGCTTTGCTGTCACACAGCCAATAAGGAAGGGCCACAGTTTGCCAAAGGAATCTATAGGCACAAACAGGGTGAGGCTAATTGAACATTACACAGGGCTGAAAGAGTGGGAACCCCTAAAACACACTCATTTGGGCAAACACTTTTCTGTGGCCCTCATTAGTCACGGCACCATCGGAGCCGAGCAGAAATACAATATTGCATCAAATATGGCAGAGGAAGTAAAGAAGGTTAATGAGAGGTTTAACAAAGCGCCATGGAGCCATGGAAAATAAACCATAAAAAGCCATTTTGCAACCATTACAATGCTCGTTCTTCCCTGCTTTTCCTGCCAATATCTCACTGTTACAACAGGAAGTGCAGACAGGCTGTTAGGCAGCAACACAGGCCTTTATGAGCTTAGTTATTACCACTGCTGGCCCACTTTTAATAGCCATACGATCCACCCAGCACACAATGGGCTGTGCCTGATAATATTATAACCAAGTATTTACCATGGAGCCGTTTGAGAT
The DNA here is from genome assembly GCA_016785235.1 of Pseudorhombus dupliciocellatus. Lineage (NCBI taxonomy): Eukaryota > Metazoa > Chordata > Actinopteri > Pleuronectiformes > Paralichthyidae > Pseudorhombus > Pseudorhombus dupliciocellatus. The sequence continues at coordinate 803,693 of JAFBJW010000038.1, forward strand.
TTCCCAGATAAAGCTGAAACACTAGAGCCACAAATTTGTTAATATCATTAAAAGATGTTACCAGTAACTGAAGCTGAGAGAATATGATCCCCCGAGGCCTCAGTCTGTGGAAATAATTTATAATGTAACAGCTATAAAACATGTACAAGTTATCAGGTTCAAGACCTGTCCCAGTATCTGTAGGCTCCCGTTACACATCGCACTGCCTTTCATACAAGTGGTAAAACAATTAAGGGAAATGGATTTTCCACTGCCTGCTCGTCAGAAATCAACCTACGATGTCATTAAAGCTCCAATCAGAGTGAGTATGTTCAGTGGCAGTCATAAAAACTTGCCTCGCTTTGTGAGCGTATGCATTTTATATACCTTATATACTATAACGGAGAACTCGTGTTTCCCTGGGCAACTACGAACAGGATGCCAGCCGCCAGTCAAACCAACAACCAACCAACCTGTTCAATATTCCAGCAACTATAGAGAGGAACAGGAGAAACTAAAGAAGAAGTACAGAAATGACAGAAACTAAATTACAGAAGAAAATGAAATAAAGGGGGGAGGGGGTGGGGGGGGGGTGCCAGCTGCCAATCACGCCAACAACCACGATGATGTCTCCCTGAAGATTCTCCATGGGGAGTAAAAACACACGCTTGTGACACAGGGTCAGTTCAATCTTAAAAACAAACATTTATAATGGGTATCGTAAAATTGTGTTTAATGCAACATGCGAACCAGCCTTCAGGATTTCTGCAACCCCGCCATAAATCATCTTATCTACAGTTTTGCCATATACATATCTGCTCTGTCTCAGGTGACAGTTCTGTGTAAAGAACATTAGCTACATCAAATGGGACATAATGGCTCGGCGGGAGAAAGGAGACATAGATGGTCACTGAGGCTGCCGTAGTGTTTAGAATCTCCTTTATTGTATTCACAGCGGTAATGCGATATGTCACACTGTTGCTAATACACTTCTGTACGCTGTCATCTGGCTGTAATGCTTATCAGTCCTGTGTTGATGATGTGCCCTCTTGTCAGGGCCAATTATGCTCGGCTGTGTCACGGCGGCGGCTGGCGGCGTGACTGCTGTTACCGGTTGCAGGGGGATGACGTGAGCCGGTCGCGGCGCCGCTCGGCCTCTCCGCCCCGAGACCCAGGTTAGCAGGTGGTGCATTTAATGTCTCCTACCGTAAAGGTCAGTGTAGGGCGAGAACCCATTTTCAGGTTAAAGCTAGCGTGGATAGTCGAGGGAGGAAAGAAATGGTCCTTTGGTTTTTCTTTGGCTTGTCTGCAAATGAAGAAGCTGAGACGTGAAAAGGAAAACACGACCAATTAAATCTTGTGAATATTAATAATAATAAACACACGGGAATTTGCATTAATCTGAAAATATATTTGTGCATCAAAGCTCATCTCATCTGTGACCTTGAAAAGCTCTTAACTTATTAACATATTTGACATGACTGAAATTCTGACGGTTTGATGCTGTAATGACATATTTTCCCTCTGATTTGAGAAGTTGGTCAATTAAAAATATCTAAATGCATCCAGCTGTGCTGCATGCATTTCACAAAAGTATTGCACCTCACTAAAATGGTGTTGCCAAGCTAGATTACCAGCTACAGCTCCTACTGTCAAGGCAGGTATATAGGACATAAGCTGTCAAGCCTGCGCTGGGAACTTTGAAGGTATTGGATTGCCTTTAGACCACGATAGTCAATTCCTGGACTTGGACTTTGTAGTGTTTCCCTTTAAGCTTTGTTTGGTTCAGAAACAAGACAGTTTCCTAAAATAAAACTCCTCTCAGTGACCTTCCCTTTCCACGGAGTACTGCAAATCCCCATTCTCTCTGCCAACAAGGACTCATTACTCCCTGTTTTAAAGAGAGCTTTCTGGTCCAGGAGGCCTCATTACAGCTGAAAAAGACACCCATGGGACATGCGAGGAAAACAGTGAAGACCCCCCCTTGAGTAATAAGCCCGCAAACTTCTACACAAGACTCAGTGAAGAACTTGCTAACCGTACAGCGAGCAGCCCCCTGCTGTTCCATAGGAAAGGTGTCTTTGAGGTGTGCAGATTGTATGGCTCAGTCGTCAGAAGAAGTTCCAAACGCTCGCAAACTGATTAGCACTGCACAGCGGTTCAAGACAGCAAAGTGGGTACTTTGACACAAGTGATAGCTTCACTGTCAAACGCAGCAAAGAAGAATGTACTTTGAATTTCTTTTTTCCCTTCAAGCAAATGTCACCACTGATGCGCTCTTTCTGTCCTATAGTGTTCTCAGAATAAATTAAGACATTTTGCCATTAAATTATCCACATTGAAAGGAAAGAGTTTTTGATAATAAATAATTGTGCTGTGTGTGAAATAAACACGGTCTCCGCATCTGGAAATACAACAATTGCCGCAACAGGACATTTTAGATGGAGTTATTTTTAGTCTTTCAGTTGAGTGTCTATCGAGTGACCTTGCGGGCTGGACGCAAAACACAGCTGCGCCTTTCTTTGGACGAAACTGTTATCTGAACTAATAAACTGTGGACCCAAGTTTACTTTACGAGAAACATTTAGGGACCAAAGAACTCACTATTGAATTTTCCCACAAAAGTCTCGCAAGACGTTTTTGTTTCAATATTGCTGCAAGCTGTGATTCCCACGTGAAAGGCATCAGCGAGCTGCCTTCTCCTGTCACTCACCGCTAAGGACAGAGAGCCGGGTACGTCAGTGTCGTGACCCCACGCTCCAGGCGAGTGTATCCACCCACAACCAGCTCGGCGGTGTCAGTTACACGGTCTGGACTTGATCACCGTGCTCAGTCCAGCATCACGGAGCAAAATAAACGAATGTCGAATGTCGGTGCATTTACAGAAGGAAGTTGTTCTCTTCCGCTGTGCCACTTGCAAATAACTTTCAAATCCTCATCAAACTTCCCCACGGAAAGAACAACTTATCCATGCATGCACTGAGATGAACTGGCATTATTTTTACAGCCTGCACCTTTGCTGTTTGTGTAAATTAAGATTTTATAAATGTTAGAAAAGAAAGAGACAGTTTTAATCCGGCAAGTCGGCGCGTCCGCGTCTCCCCGGGTCAGATCAGTTTTGGATGACTCCGGTGTCTGCAGAGGTCAGCGTTCCCAACAGTTAACACAGTGGCAGATGGCATCTCCGTAAGATTTAGTAACACACGTCAACCAACGCTCCCTTAAGGGAGTTACCCGTCCCATTTATAGCATCAACTTCAATCTCGTGTGTAACAACAGAGAGGTGAATACAGCTCACGCTCCTCATGCAAATGAACAGTCCTTCTTCTTTTTGTCCTTAACTCTAATGCGTATTTCTAGACTTCTCATATTCCTTTACTCCTGGATATTCTGCACTCCACCATATGTACGAATATATAAACAGAAATGAGGAAGCGTTTTTCCCACCCATATGAGTTTTGGCCTCTGTGCTTTACCATAGAGGACAGGTCCGAGCAGGTAGAAGCAGATGAAGTATTGATGTACTATGTTGGAGTATAGATGTTCAGCGTGACAGCCTTAAAGCCTGACTCTTTACGTATTGATCGACAGTTTATCACCCTTGAAACTGCTGACTATAAATATATACTGCATGGTTTCACATAAATAAACATATAAAACTGATATTGTGGCATTTACCCGAGCCCCGACTACGGCGCCGACGTGGCCGGTTTATGTTGTCTAATAATTCGTAAAGTGTGTTTACGACGCCGCGGCGTATTGGAAGCTGGAAGCAAAGTGACCATGCACGTGAGCCAAACCCTCACACATGAGCAGGTAGAGTGTGAAGTCATAGGGGACTGTTTATTGACGGGCCTTTAAATGTTCGAGTCGTTTTAATTGATCAGCCACGGAGCTCGCAGGCTGCGAGTCAGGGGGCTGCGCGGCCGCCGCCGCCGGTCCTGGGAACTTAAGAGCCATTAGGCACAAGTGAGTGCACAATCGTCGATGTGAACAGATTATTGTGGCCGGTCAAGCCTTAAAGAACACTGATAGCAGTGATTATGTTTTCAACGGGAGCACTCAAAGTGCACTGACACCGGCAAAACATTTAAGAGATGTCCATGCTGAAGTGTAACTGGAGAGTGCTCCTCTGGCCGCTGCGGATCAATGTGCCACGGCCTACCAGGGGTAAGTGGCCAGCTGTTGACAGTAGGTCATCTTCATTTTCCTAATCTTGTTAACCCATGGGTTGCGATGCCTACTGTAGGCGAGCGGCATTACAGCACACCTCTCTAACAGGAGCCACAGTAACGCCCTGCGTTTATTTCCGTTGCCAGGCGAGCGCCGAGCATAACGCAACGTGCTCCTGGTAGATGCGCACAGCTTAAAACACATCCTCTACCCTCTCATATGTTGTCTCACACTTTCTTAAAGGAAGGACATTTATTTTAGGATGCCGCCTGAGTGAAAAGTAAAATAATATGCTGATGCACGTAATTTGCCAGTTTTGCCGCCCCTATCAGTCCAGATGCTCTGATAGCTCACACTGGGAGTTATTTCTGTAATAAATACCAGGGCTTTTTTTTTTTCTTGTTTGCTGTGCTGTCAGACTTTTTTGTTTATCGATACCCATAGCAAGTTCTGTTTGAGTGACAGAACATCGCAAAATGCCAAAGTTGGAGGGAGCTTTCAAGTGGAGGGAAATTGAGTATGCAAGACTGACACTGACTGATTTAGCAAATGTCAAGCAGTTATCTTGAGCAACAAGAGCCACAATCATAATCGGAGAGGCTCACTTTCAAGTAGCTGTTGAAAGAGGAGATATTCAAAAAAAAAAAGATGTTTCATCTACTTTCCTGTTCTGCTCGAGCCCATAATTCTTCGGATTTCTGCACTTCTGTTTTTATAATGATAGATATAACCTTGATATTCCCCATTCCTTGAATCACATGGCTGGGAGAAATATCCGCTCAAACTTTGGATGCCACCGAAGAAAATGTGCACAACAACATCCTCTGTGTATCTGAGCTGTCACCGAGTTGTCAGAGTACAGTGATGCTGACAATTGATTCATGTGCAAATGTCTCCGCTCCCCGGATGGCAGTCAGAGTATATAAGACTCACTTTTCCCTCTGCGAGAATGACAGGATGCAGTGAGTCAAGACAACAAAGCTGTCACAAACAGCTGTCTGCACTGACAATTATCAGATTTATTTATTGACAATGATCGGGCAGAGCCACTCGGTGAAAAGCGGCGTGTGAAGACAGGGACATCCTCTCCCGCTAGACAGGATGGACAACTATGATAATACACCGCACACTTACACTGATAGGATGTCAATCACCTCCTCTTTGAAAGGCTATGGAGTGATGGCTGGAAAATTCTTTGAGGCAACTCGTTCATTACCTTTCCCTGTCCTCGCGGAGCAAAGAGCTCGGCAGTCAAGCGAGTGAAGTACCCGATATTGAACTGGGTCACGGGAAAATAATGTTCCACCGAGTGGATTTAGTGAAAAATAGCCTCAATAATAAAGATCTACTGTGTTAAGCACATAATGATCAAAAGGCTAACACCATTACAGACCCTGTCTCACCTCGGCGTCGTAGTGACTCTCTGAGGACAGCTATATGTGTATCTCAAGAATCGCAGAGTGTAGGCCACCACCCTCCAGTGGCTTCTGTACTTCTGGTCACAAATGCAGTGCCCTGCGGTTAATTTAATTATCTCTCTATCCAAAACCCCCTCTGAAAGGTGAGAGTAATAGCACTTGTAACCCTGCTTGTTTGGCGGGCGACCGGGGAAGTGCGCGTGACTTGGCCGTGGGGGACGCGCTAATCCCAGTTGCCCGAGAGCGCTCGCCTCTCCGCGTCTCATCATTTCTTTGCTGCGTGCCCCACTGCTTACCCATTACGTAAAGAGGCTACGCTGTTTGTTCGCGGGCGCAAGTGTCAGGCCCATCTGAAAAAGTTCATTTGTATTAGCAGCTGTGCACAGCGGGGCCCGGCACTCACTGCTTGTGGGGACGGACGTATGCCGGGGGCCACCAGCTGATTTGGGTAACAAGGTTTTCCAAAGAGCAAATGTGTCTCCAGGTAGGGCTGAATAGGAAGTAGTGTGGTATTAGATTTCGGCTTTGTGTCACGACACTGGTAAATCCTACTTGTCCAGATAATGTCCACCACGTAATGAGCGATGTCCAGATTATTTGCTGCTAAAGATGGAGCACGGCTCCTGAGACCAAACAGATAGTCAAATAGTAATATATGGCAATGAATAATATAAAAATGGTGAAGGTACCTCTCTCTTGGTTTTTCTCTCTGTTCCCGTTTGAAATGCAGCACAAACACTTTCTAAAATTAGGGGGTCAAATTATTCAAATTATTGCCATCATGCTCTATCCCAGACTAAATGCTAGTCAAACAAAAGGGAGAGATGACAGAAGGGGATTTAATTTTATTATTCAAATCAGAGGGCTGCAGTGTGGTTGACATAGCTCCTCTTCCCCCTCTGTCTCGAGGTCTGAGCATTATTAAAGAATGTTAGAGGCACCGAAACATTAGGTCCACATACCAAAGAACTTCAGTTAAATACAACAATTCTCCGTAATGATTAAAAACATGTCGAGTTCTACAGTCAATTTCTAGAAATATATCAGATGTATTGTCTTTGAAATCCTTTTTTTCTGTTTACTTTTGGGTAATACACAACTGACATGTTCAAATGTCCTCACAAATAACTCAGATAAAACTCCATCCAAGCACAGTACGCTCATCAGGCGCCTGTTTGACTCCACACTTGAGTGAGAATGTCAAAATCCCGGCGGTCTATTAAAAAGTTTGCAGCAGCGCAGACATGACTTTGTACATTTAATACATTGCACTTCGGTGACTTTCGTTTACAGCTCTATGGATTGGTAAACAAATCATTCACAAATTATGCCGGGATGGCTCATTTTCTTATCGAGTCCCAGGTGCAGCTATTTTAATCATTACCTAATTGTCTGGCTGCTCTATCGACAGCGTCGAGCCCTCCCACTCTGATTCTGCTGACACTGGCAGGGCCTCCAAGATCTGGGTTAACCTTTCGATGTCCATTGACGCTCCACAGGCTGATGATGATTGATCGAGGTGGCCCTTGCTGTTAGATAATACCTAATCAGCGTTCAGAGTAATTTGTGTAAATGAGACCTCATTATTGATGGTAGCCAACTTTAGGAGCTTTCATGCACGCTGAATCTAAACAGGGACCAGATCAGCAATAAAACTTTGCTTTGTGCCTCCTGCATCGTCTGTGGGAGATTGGGGGCAGGCGGACGGGCTGAACTGTTCAGTGGCGAATAAATGGTGGAAGATGAGTTGAGAGAGCCGCACTGACAAAGTGGATACTGTGTGCAGACGTACCGCTGAATGACTCGCCTAGCCTCGCTCCTTAATGTTGCTAATTATATCAAATGAGATATCCTTATTAGGCAAATATTTCCTCACCATGCAGCATTGGGTTTTCTTTTGCATTTACGTTGCCCTCATACTGTGACTCAGATTTGTTCTGCCTTATCTTAATTGAGCTATCTGTGATGAACCAGGGGAAATGATTTCCCTTTTCCATAAGACGAGTTACTCTCAGAAACCATTCTGTCAGCACCGCGGTGAAGAAGGGTATTAAAATGATAATAGAGCATGTTGGGGCTTGACAAGCCGTCCAAGAAAGTAGAGATTATAAAAAAGTAACTATTATGTTCATCTCCTTGCAAATAGTCATCCTCTGGAGGAAACGACTGCCAAGAGACAGACAAAAGTCAGCTTCTGGACAGCAGTGGCAGTGGATAATGAGCCTGGATCGACTACATAATGATCAGATACAGCAGCAAACTATTGTCTTTTGATAATAGCATCTGTCCTGACTTCTGATTTGTGTCCCCGTTCCCCGGTCACAGCAGTGTTTTGAAATCAGAGTGAGCATTTCAAGTGTTGCTGCTGCTGAGATGTTGATGTTGGACGATGGATGGTTGCCCCAAGGACATGGCCCAGTCCTGGCCCCTGCTAGAGGAGCCCTGCCCCGCCGCTCCCAGCACACGGCCTGGGCTCTGACGTGACGACACCAGACCTTGATGATGATTGATTGTGTTGTTTTCTTCATTACTTTAAACCCAATCAGTGCTTGCTGTAATTTGAGTAATGATAGCTCATTATTGGCAATTTCAGAGTTTAAGGGCTTCTTTATTTTATCTCACTGCAGGACCCTTTGGGACGGCATTAAAGGATCAATGATTTTCCTCTGTCCATCCACACAGAGCCGGCTTGGAAAGCCTATTTCAACTCTGAAGTTCAAATGAATGGCCTGTACTTTATTCTGAGAGGGCCTTTGTTATTCACAAACACTCTTAGTGAGAAGAGGCGAAGTGTGATCGTATTTACTTGATCAAACAAGCAAGAAGAGATATATATATATATATATATATATATATATATATGGATGCACATTTTTAATGTAATTCCAGTATAATTAGGGTAAATGGAGACTAAATAAATATGAATATACAAAATCTAAGGGAGGGTTACTTTCTTTGAGAGCCCTGAATGGGAAACTCATTAAGCATACATTATACTGATTACTGCATCAGATGCACTTACTTCTTATCATTCAATTAATTATTGACCTATTAAAATAGATGTTTTAAAATGAAAAAATACAAAATATTCTTCAGTTCTTGGCTATATTTCAGTTTCAGATCTACCGTCACATAATGCGTATACATACATGGCATTATACAAAATGACTCAAATCATTTAAGCTGACGTTAATATACAATTTATAATTAATGTTGTTCTTTTACACACAACTTTGTCTTTTTATATTAGTCAGGAAATGAGCATAATTTGTTCGAAGCGTTTCTCGTTTTTTTACCTCCTGCTGGATGCTTATGAGCTCTGACACACATTTTTTGTATCTGATAATCGGCTATTGATCCCAACCATACAGATGCTATGAAAGAGACACAATCAAATAAAGCAGTTATTAAACAGAAAATGCTAAATATGAAATGTGACAGCTTAATTAAAATAATTGTGCTGATTACAAAGTGAAATGACACTGAGCTTTGATAGAGACAGACGTCTTTATATCACATCTGTTGGGATTCGCAGAAAATAAAAAAGCAACATTTCCATTCCTAGAGCTGCAGATGAGCACAGGCTGTTGCGTCCAAATGAAATTGTTTCTGAGGTAGACGGGGATGATATATTTTTTAGATGAAGGCACCAAGGCCATCTGACCTTTGTAATAAATACAGTGCGGCTGTTTAACAAAACAATCACAGCAAACAGCATTTCCAATTTCACTCGATGCCAACAATCAATCATAAGGTCTGAAGATGGGACACAGCAATAAAGGCCCCTGCTAAACCATTAATGAGCCTTTCTCGTGCTGGGAGACACAGAGGCGGAGACAGACCCGAGCAGCAGAATTGTAAAGAAAGGTCAAGCCACAACTTTACACACTCTGATCAGAATCAATACAAAATTTGGAGAAAGAATATGAGCAGTCCTCCAGGAATCAGTGACAGGAGGGGTGATTAATCATGCTAACACTTTATTATTTCCTCCGTTGCTCTTAAGGTCAAAGCATGTGATCGTACAACGCTCTCAGCATGTCGGAAAACAAATGCTAAAATAAAATCCTACTATTTTTGTATCTTTAAAGAGTTGATTTCCGCTTTGATGTAGCTGCGATGACCCTCGCGCCACACGCCGTTATGAAATTTACCGCACAAAAGAGTGACGCGAGACACATGAAAGAATCTGCAGCAGTGAAGTCTGTAACAATTGTTGTTTGTAGCCTTGACAATGTTGATCCTGTGAGGCACTAATGCCCTGAATTAGAGCAGATGAATGGACCACTCTGCTGGTCATGACAGGGTTTCACTAGCCATCTAGTCTCTCCCTTTTCATCTCTGGTCCCTTTGGTGATTCCCTGGTCCAAATGTTGCCCCCTTTCTTCTGGTCTCAATTTCGGTTCATCAAAAGAAAGGTGAACATATGTCCAAATCCTGCGGCCTCAGCCACAACGTACTGTGTCATTAGAGCTGGAAATGGGAGGGCTTTGCTGCACGTGCGCGCACACACACACACACACACAAATGCAAGTGACTCAAATGTAACATAATGGACACAGATGTACGGCATGTATATAGATCCAGAAGAAACATGTTCTCACACGGACACACACTAACACACACACACACACACAGAGTGGGGGTATTTGATGTTCTACTTGTTTGAAGCCAAATTCTTGTTATCACTGCTGGCTATATACCGCGCTCCATTCCCAAGGTTTTTGAGGAGAGTCCAGGGCTTTCATCTGAGAGCCATCGTCTATACAGGAGCCAACAGTCTCACAACCAGTGACATACTGACTGATGGTTAACATTTCAAAACCCCTTGCCTTATATTAACACATGACAGGTACAACCAAAATACCGGCTGAGTGGAAGGCACAGGCGGGCACTGAGACACCGACAAAGGAGGTATGCACTCTCTCAAGCCCAGAGCAAATCTGACTATACCCCGGCTTTCATTCTTGAGATATATTTAGCCTTCAGATGTTATATATCATCACCTTATTAAATCTTTTTCCCCCCCTCCAGCACACCTCAACCGACTGCACCCCCCCACCCTCCCCCCTTCTCCCCACCCACTCCACTTACACACGGAGTAGCCACAGACATTGGCCATTAAGCCTCTCCGCTGCCATTTCCCGTCTTCTGGTGGCAGCAGCTTGGATGTTGAGCAGCAGGGACTTGAAGAGGACGACGGCTCCACTTGTCTGAAACATCTGGGTTGTGGGAGTGAGCTTTACTTGCAAGCAATGTTACACACACTGAATGTTTTGCATTTTCCCCTTCATGATCGTGCATGGAAAAAAAGGACAATATATTATATCATATATTATCATCTTTGCTTCAACGTGGATTTAGTGAAGTAAAATATTTGGCAATAGTACTTCTAATACTTGAATTGAAAAGCCTTGTTGAGTCAAAACTTATAATTACCTCTAAATTTGTACAATGAAATTAATTCACTCCTCGAAAAACACATGGAAGTGGTGAACAGCTGCACTCGTGGTCTCTAATTGAAAAGTTCGTTGCCACATTCACACGGCTCATATGATCTCTTCCTTCATTATGCAACCTCTGGCTGTCCACTCCCACAAATCAGCTCTGCAAATTAGCAAAAGGGGCAGTTTTCGAAGTTGAACTCTGTGAAAATTCACTTCATCTTGTTAAGCTACTCATAGCAACAACTCAGTGACAATGAATTTGCTCTACTGTGGATTTCCGCTGGTTCCTGAAGTTAATTGAAGCACTTTAAACTTCTCTCTGTGATGAAAGGTTTCAGTGGTGGATCTCAGGAGGAGGCTGGTGGTCCCTTATACAAATACTAAACAGAGAGATGCAGGAGATCGATGATGAGGTACTGTCTTACACATCTTACACGTGGCCTACTTTACAACATCCAGAGATTTGAGTCAGGTTGAAAAGCAGCAGCTTCACAGCCACCTGCTGACCTCTTCACATACAAGAGGAACATGTTGCAGGACCCAGCGCTTAGTTTTTACTATTCCTTTATTCCCTAACTACAATTTAGGTTATTACTATGTTGAATTATGCTTCAATAATAATATGACTAATGACTGTGTTTATCCAGTGAAAGCAACAGACGACAACTGATTCAGAACAGAAAACACTTGGTGAGTCAGTGAGAGGTGATAAATGATTTACCTTAATGCCTTAATGTTGCCTTTTCTCTGCAGGTTATTACTGTGTGAATGAAAGAACAAGACGTTGGTACAGACAGACAGAGGGAGGGAGGCAGAGAGAGAGAAAGAGCGCGGGAGGGAGAGAGAGAGAAGCTGGGGGTTGAGGGTGTACTTAACTCTATTGTTCTAAAAATGTTCACTTCCTCTTTGTACACATATTTGATTTACTATTTGGCAGGATTTCAACGCACTTTTACCCTCCATTTTCAGAAGAGGAGGAGTTAGCTGACACTCTCAATTCAGGACTCGACCAAACGCGGGGGGGGGGATCCCAGGAGAGTCGCTCATTCATTCAGCATTCCCATCAGCCCATTAGACTGGCCATCAGCCAACATAACTGCTTCCTGTTTCTCCGTGACACCTTTTCCATCCTCACTGTAATTCGGTTGTTTGAGAAACTTCCAGCGGGGAGAAGGTAGTGGATCACTTTAGCCCGAGGATTCTCATGCATTTAACAAACTGAAACTGAACCAAATATCAGGAGGACGCCGGTGCATTTGCTCTGGCAATTCATCGCCTACTCAAAAGCACGAGGATTGGATTGAGATTTGAATCTATGGCGTGAGCTGGAATGGAGCCTCTGTAAAAGCGCCTGGATGTGCCGCGTTTAGCTGTAAAAAGAAAAGGGTCAACACGTGTAATTGGATTTCACAGATGCAGCCATTTGCACTGACTGAAAACTGAATATATCATGTTTGTGCATCGCCGACTGAAATTAGACGCTGGCTCTGTGATGTACAGAGATGTGAGTCATTTTCACTCTGGACCGTTTCTAGTGATGTGCTGTGTAAAATATCACTCATATTTAACAGAGCTGACCAAGTCTGATCAAAGCTGGAGTGTGAGGCACATTTGCACATAAACGTGTGTCCATTACATTCAAGCCCTTTGCTCAAATTCCAGTCTAAAGGAAGGAGGCTAAAGCTTTGCTTCTCTCAGACTGATAAGTATTTGGAAAATATTTGGAGTAGGTAGCTATTGCAAGTGCTCTTAAATAATGGATTGCCGTCTTGTAATTGAGGACATTTCTCCATATTCAGCTGCTAATTGCTGCCTCAGGCAGAGGAGGGACAAACAAGTTCAACCCTTTAGGTAAAACAGTTTCAATGATAACAGCATGAGTCTAAATAATTAACATTTGGAACCTTTTAGAGAATTCATTTCTGCTGTTACATCATGACACGTCATCACTTTCTGCTATCACATGCATGCATGCGACGCATCAGCCAAATTGGAGTATGGAGGGTGAAAACAGAGAAACAAGGTAGTGTTTTTTATACATGTAGGGCATAAATTATGTCCGATCGCGCGAGCTCGATGCCACCGTTGAACAGCTAGTCAATGGAGAGGGCAGGGAGAAGCAATGGAGCGAAGTAATGTGTAATCTTACTACTCAATGGGCTGTGCCCAGCAACGGGCCTCTGAATGCTGGAAGTGTCAGGGAGATAAATAGCAGAGTGTCCCCCTCGAAAAACATGATTAATACCCCGCCTGGTGACGCTGCTGAAGATGAAGTGGGAGCAGCTGGCTCAGGCAGCGTAGGCACGCAGGGAGAGGTGGGGGGGGGGGCAGGGAGGGGGGGGGGGGGGGGGACGGGAGCGAGCGCAGCGGAGCAGAGAGGGCAAAGAGTAGGACACACTGGCAGCTAGGGGAGAGGAAGGCAAGGCAAGGGCAATGCGGGCCACCGTAGGCACAGGGACCCCTACCTCCCTTCATCTCCCCGTGAACGCACTTTCCCTTTTTTCATGGTTTTGTAGTTTAATAATCCTCATCTATACTCTCTTGCCGTGCACGCTGTTTGTAAACACATGCTCTACGTACATTTGGATCCTCCCATGCAAAATGAAGCTGGTTTTCCTACAGGACGTTACCTCATTTATCTCATTTAGATTAACAAACACCAAAGTTGATAGCCTGCACATCTGGAATATAAAGAGGTATTCTCACTCAACCATTTGTTCACAATTGTCCACAGGCCTGAGACCTGCGTGTGGTGATGAACTGCAGACCCCTCTATCCTCTCTTATTGAACAAAGGTCCACTAACAACTGCATTTTGTATTCTTTCCATACACCTCTTTTATATAGGGATCCCTAATGTAGCAGTCCACACTCTTAAATTGTTCCTGAACAGTCAAAGTTTTGTTCCGTCAGCATGGCGCCGAGCGGGACCTGTTTCACTGGAAACAGTTGAAACTCTTAGAAGTCAGGTACAGAACACATGGAGTTATTGGGTCTGTTCTGTTGTGTAAGTAAACATGTCGAGGGGTGGGCTACTTTTTCATGGTTCAGGGGCCCCAACCCTCCCCTCACACAATTAACTTTTCCAGTGTAATGAGATGATTGATATGCTGGAAGTGTGTGCTTTAAGGAGATATTAATCATTCCCTCTGGTAATTTTAATCATGCGTTCCATCATCCCCAGCTGCTGAGGATCACCTTCCTAGCAAACAAAGGGCGGCCACGCCACTTGCATAGTCATTCTGTTCTAGTTTAACTTTATTTTATGCTGGTTCCTCCCATCTGTTCGCACAAGCCTCCACAGCCCACGTTGCACGTTGACAAGCTGGGGAAGCAGTGTGTGGGCGGGTGATTGTATGAGTGTGTGTGTGTGTGTGTGTGTGTGTGCATGCGCGCGCATACACTCATGTATGTGTGTAAACTTTAGAAACGCAGGCATCTTTGAAATGGTAAATCTAATCCTCCAGGTCCGTGACTAGTTGGTACACCGCCACCAGCCACCTCCACTAACACGTACAGTAATGCATACAAACAGTGGGCACACTCACACACAGAGGCATAGCCTAGTCACAAGCGCATATACAAACACACACATGCACCACATGGTGTGGGCAATATGTCAGAGCAAAGCATAATTTGGCATTTGAACCAGTCACTATTATTGGAAGTATGAAGAAGTGCTGCAGGGAAAATTTGTTAGGATGACAAACAACTCGGAAACTCTTTCGCTCCCTTGACCGCCTTGAAAGTCAAAGACACTTATATATTCCCAAAACACTGATTAGTTCATGTTGAGCGCCTCCATTGTACTGTACTGTACCTCTGCGTTGTTGTTCCATATTTTACCCAAGGCAGTGGGAGATTTGGAAGGGTATTCCACAATCAAAGGCATTTCTCCTTATTTAACTGCTGTGTTGTCACAGTCAAGGCCACATGGAAGCTAGTGTCGACCCTGCGGTGCTTTCAAGCACAAAACAGAAAACATCTGAACAAAAGCAAAAAAAAAAAAAGAAGTACCTTCTCAGTAGGAAATGCATTTCCAGGAGGTTTGATCAAAGCCATGCAAAGAGTAACTGGATGTATGCACAGTCACCGTAAATAAGAAATACAACTGAAAAACAGGATTATCAAAAAACAAAACAAATATATACATATATACATTTATATTATTGACGCAATAGCATTCATTTTGCTAAAAACAACAAATATACACTGGTTTTGCTTAATCCAGCGAAAGCTCAAAACCTCCACTGCACATATGTGTGTGTTATAAATGTACGCTTGCCATTTACAAAGTAATGGCTCCCACTTGACGGATATTCCAGCATCATTGAGAAATATTTTGAAAGTCACTGAAGTCTGGTTGCGCACAGATTAGCATTGCTTGCATGCCGTCAGGGGCCAATGCAAAGTAGACAGGTTAATCCCCAGGATGAGTAGATAGGACACATCCCTAAATGCACTGAGCCTCGCTGCTTCTAAAAAACCCATTAATTGTGCCCAATATGGAAAAAGAAGGTAATTTAATTTTACATCAAGTCCAGCCTCATCTGTTATCTGTGGCACACTTCTGCAGAGTACATAAAGGTAATAGGTTTTCAGGGGCTATTCCCCACTTATTATCTAATAATGATGAATGAATGTGCCGGGAAGTGACAGCTGTTTAGACATTTAACCGGTGGAAAGGCATTTGTTTACCTGTAAATCGAGAAGGATCTTCACCACTTTGAGGACACGAAGCAACTTCTGTTTTGTGTCCGTGCCAGTGGAAACACAGGAGAAACCGTGGTGTTGTGACTTGAAACGAGACAGCTGCCTGACTCACTTTTGCACAGTGGGGGAAAAAAAAAATTCAATAATTTTCTCATATCACAAAAATCCTACAAAACAAAAACAACTTGTCCAGTGTGAACTTGACTCAAGCCTTTAAATGACTTTCCTAGAAGTAATAACAACCTTTTTTAGTACATAAAAAAAACCCAACAAATATCTAGATTAGAGGCAAAAGAGAGAAGTCACGTACAACCCCTCTGACCTGGCAGGTGTGTTTTCATAGGCCACACAGCACCAGCATTAACACCACTACAGTGTTTTATTTAAAACAAGTGAACAGGTTGTCCGTTCACCCTCCATTTAAAAGCATTTACATTTTGATTTGGACCTCACACTTATCACCAGTATAAATAGTGCTGATAGAGTGAAGGACTGTGCAGCAACTGTTTTGTGAAGGGTGCTTGTAAAGAAAACATGACGACTGCTGGCTGGCCCTCATTATTTCCACCTTGCTTTACCCTGGCACTCCCGCTCCACTGAATGACTAAAAGACAATTAATCCTAATAATCAGGGCCTTAGTTGTCATTCCTCATTCTGGCAGGCCTCTTTTTCCATAGGGGCACGGAGGGAGTGCCCCAGCCGCGGATCTCTGCTGCACGGATGAACCTCTTACAGATGTTGAGTGAGCGGCGCGGTTAATCGCTCAGCCAACTTAGCCCGCACACGTACGAAAATGGGAAAGTGAAGGCGGCTTTTCATCATGTCACGTCTGCCGCTCAATGCCAGATTGAGTGGACAAGCTACATTTACGCGTTTGGCTTGGTATTTTAAGTGATGTCATACTACTGCAAGCGCAGACATGACAATAATAGAAAGATAGGATAGTTACAGCTCGATGCAAAGAAACAGTCCAGCATGCTGGCAAGTGTATTTTTAGCCCCAGTTATACAGATATAGAATGTGAGGCACTCACACATTTATCCAGCAAGGACGTTTCACTAAGAAACAAACATGTACGTGCTTTCGCTGCCAGCGCAGCGGAAAGGCAGAGATGCAGTGTTTGACTTGTGTGCGTTATCAGCATGGGGGACCTAATCTTCTCAAATTACAGTCCAAATGTTTGGTGAGTGCTACAGCCCCAGTGTGGGGAAGCCGAGGGACTGCTCTGACCGCCGCAGACAGGAGGTCTGGGCAAACAACCAGATGCTGCCGGGCTGCTTCAGACGGCGAAGAAGAAAAATCACCATCACAATGTGGCAATTATGGCAGCCTCAAATTCACTAAGCTGGAGTGCGGTGTCTTCTCACGGCATCTCAGCGGCGCTCACAGCATCCCACACAACAAGCTCATTAGGCCGGCGCGTCCTCTCTCTGATACAGGGTGGAGGATGGTGGTTAATGCAGGAGCACCTAGTTTTCAGGGAGCCATCCATCCCTCGGCGTACAGCCTGGCCACGCTGAGGTTATGCATTATGTTCTTTAAAAGCGTGAAATGTGGCCACCCCGTTCAGTTTTTAAGCTACACCTCTCTTTTTCCAGAGTGCTATGTGAGGGGCAGGCATATTAATCACACTCACAGCCACTAATGCTCACAATCAGTCAACACAGTTGGCCGGGCTCTCCATCTCTGGTGACAGAGAGGTTTGTCCTGAGGCCTGCTGATTCGTCCTGCTACGTCTGCCTCTAGGACAAAATACACAACACGGCCGGGCTTTTATCCGCTAATACCCCTGCATCACATTGTTTTCCAAATGAGATGATGAATGTGAATTATAAATACTGCTTCCGAGAGTGGATCTATCAGGAGCAAGGGAATTAACGTATACTACGAATATTACTACCACTACTAATAATGAGCTACCTTTACTTCACTCTGTACAATAAAACAGTTTATTCATAGTACTGCACATAATAATTGTATGTCATAATAATATTGTATAGTTAGAATAGCAATGTATTTTAGTTTTTATCTATCAACATACTAATAAGAAACAACCCGTTCTTATTGCAGATATATTTCGAGGAAAGGTAATTTGTCATCAGAGTGATTTTCGACAGCATGAATCCAACATATGTCAAACAGTCAAGTTTTGAGAAACAAACAGCTGGCTAGTTCAGCTGAGAGGAAACTGCCTACTGAGCAACAATGATCTCTCCCTGAGTGTCATCCGCCAGCAGCATGAGGCAGAACCAGCATGTTTGGATTCCTACTGTACAGTGAGAATATGGCTCCTCTTGTCAACTTCAAGCTGACAAGTGCAACACTGACACAAATTAATACAAAAACCTGCACAATTAATTTCATCCCAAGCTCCGTATTACAAAAAACGAATAAATTACCAAGAAATGAACTGAGCTGAATGCAGTCCTGTATTTGTACGTGGTGTGTGTGTGTGTGTGTGTGTGTGTAGTTGCTTATGCAAGTCTTGATGTATATGTTTAGTTTGTTATTTTTTTGTATTGCTCAAAAAGAAATGCTAATTATTGAGCTTCAGGTAGCGTAAAACGTACAGCTGTGGTGACTGTCAGTGCTCGGTGGACTATTCAACTTGTCAGTGGGTGGTGTCTCCAGCTCTCATCCAAAGAATCACCCAGTGGCGTTGCTTCTTCTGCCAACGTCAATCAGGGGGGTTCTTCTGAAGCACGAGGAAATGTTGCTTTATCCACCATATACACATAAATTCATTTCATTCCCTCATGTATCTGGTGAACAACACTTAAGGCTGACCCCGTTTCATTCTGCTGGAACAGGTGAACGAGGGTGTACTTTAAGGTAGTTAGAAACTGTTTGATCCTGAGCTCATTCAAAGATTAAGGTTGAGGCTTAATGTTTGCATTCCACATCACCTCACGCTCCTCGGTCATAGCCAGATGGCGGTGACAGTCCATGCACATCACTTGTGAGTCAGGTCTGCTAGCAACAGCTGTTGGAATTCTGCCGCTCTGCATTAATGCAGTACACCAGAACTCGCTGCTTTTTGTTCATAAAAATGGTTCTTTTACTTCTCTCAGCCACATGGATCCAGACTGCTGGCTCCTGTGAACAAACTTTGGAGACCAACTCGTCGTCAACTTTGATTACTTCATTTCTGAGGAATTCCAGATGTTTGAGGCTTTCCCCAAGAGGACTGGCTGCACCTGAACTGACAGCAATTGGAGCCATGTGCTGTCAGAAGGTAATGCCAGTGAACACACAGGGTGACATTAAAAAAAGATGTTTGTATCAGTTAATTGGTACTATGTGATAATCACATGCATGCATATGAAGTTTCACAAGATTTCTTTCTGAAAGAGTTGACATAACTAATGTTCACCTGATTGGTTATGTGCTGTGAATAGAACCATAACCTAGAACATGTACCTCTGGACAAGTTATGGTGGTATCTACTTACTACACTTTTTTCACTTTTTTAGTTTATTCAGGAGTTGCTCGACAACAGACGACTCACTCACTCACCAGCTGTGTTTCAACCCCGCCCCCCGCTTCCTGACGTAGTTGGTGCTTCGCTCTGGGCCCTCTATTCATTCTAAAGAACCCCCAACATGTTGGAGTCGGCCACAGTCCTAATGGCGATGTAATATCATTGTTTCAGGAAGGGAAGTAACTGCACACACACCATCCACTGCAGCTCAGCACGATCAACACGAACCACCATAGCTGTCTCCTTATTTTGTCATCTGAGAGAAAGAGCACTACACCACAGTAATTACCAAGTCAAGGATCAATTGGCTCCATATTTTTGTCTCTGCCGCTATTTTTTTCCACGTGTTGAAGAATCTGCATCAAAAAGAAAGCACACAAAGAAGCATTGCTAATGTTCTGGGATGGGCTGAAATCATTATAATTTAGGCCTGGGCTTTGACTTTGCTAATTGTATAAACTAACCTAGCTTACGAATCAAAGTACCTCTGCAAGAGAGCTAGCAAGCAGAGAGGTAAGAGGTGTGCTTAATGTATGACATAAGACACTCGTTCTGGTCAAGTTGACTGCTGATAGAGGCCAGAGACGAGAGGTATATCAGTAATTTCACCCTGTCCCCCAAGAATGAAGTACATGCAAGTGTCTTCTGCAGTTTTCATACTAATTATCTTACTAACCTTAACCAAACTCTGACAGTCAAAACCGTTTAGTTGAACCTTCTCAGACCCTGCTGAATGAATACTTACTCGATGTAGAAAGGGTTGTTTCATTTTTTTGAACTTCCAAACCATTCTCTGTCGATAAGACCATTCTCTGAACAGCATGCCATGGTATAAATGTAGAATCAAGTTGCAAAATGTTTCATTGTTTGTAAAGTTCACAGGTCACTGCAGACATACATGCAATCGATCATGTATAGTTGAGTTGCACTGAGTCACACTTGCAGAGTCAAAGTGCACGACAGAGAGATGTTAAGGGGAAAAATAAGCTGAAAAAAGGGAAAATGTAAAACACAGCACAGAGCAGGCTTGAAACTCACTTGGCTGATTTTGTCGCCCCAGGGAGAGCTAACACTGAAATGCTCTTTGACCATGAAATGGCCCTGCCTGGTAATGGTGGTTAATGGCTATATGGTGCAGTGGTGCTGATGCTGGGCAGGAGGGAGACCTAACAGGGGCATCCTCCTTGCTCCAGTAGGCCCCATCCAATAAAGGTGAGGGGAATGCTGGGATAGTAGTGATATTTTGCTTGAAATTAGAAATGTCAGTGAACTGTGGTCAGGAGCAAGGGGGTGTATGGGTCAGAAAAACCAAAAACATTACAAACAGTTCTGGTTATATAGATCTATCCAAACCAACGTAAAAACAACAACAAAATATAATATAGTGAACAAAACATAGTTTCTCCTAACGCAGGACATATTTGTCAGAATTATTATGGATAACCACTACTGACCCCGGAGATCCGTGTACCTTTATGCCACATTTAATTTGATTGAGTTGACCTTTTCAGAAAATAGCTTGTATTCTATCCTTTGACTTATTGGCTGCCAGGCTGCAGTTGATGCAGCTCATTACATGCCTCGACCTATGCTGTGACTTGAAGTGCTTCTGAAAGACTTCTTGCCCTCATCATTGCAAGGTTTCGCCAAGGGTCCTCCAGCTGAAATCCATAAAGAGCAAAGCCCAGGGCAAGATGTGGGTATCAGGACCTGAACAAAGCAATGGCATATCATAGGCCAACCATGGCCAGATGAGGTTACCATCTGAAAGCCATCTGGAAATATGGCATGTGACAGGACAGAGGTAATGCATGAATTGCAGCCTAAAAGTGTCTCGCTTTAAAGGTCATTATTGAGAGACAAGACATTACACCACCTGACCTTACAAGTAGCCTGGCCATAGACATATTGATGCTTTGTTAGTTTTATTCACATACTTTATTTTATATATTTTTTTAATCAAAATGGACTGGACTTTGATCACACGCTAAGACAAAAATGATGTGTGATGCATTTGCACCAGCAGCAGTCACAAAGCTAATGAATAAATAGCAATAAACGTGCACAGCCATACACAGACAGTTATCCTAATTTAAGAGAATGTCCAAGTACTGATTGCAAAGGCAAATCCAGTTATAATCAGATTTGCACATGAGTCATGACGGGGAATCGAGTCATCCGGCGCAGAGAAGACAGCGAGGACAGTCGGAGACAACTGAGGGTTAAGCTGCAAACGTCTTCTGACAAACCTTGTCTAAGAAAGCTTTAGTGGACACAGTGACAAGTGAAATATGGGGTCAACTATCAGTCATTCATCAATGAACCCATCCTGTCATCATTTGAATTTTTAGCACTAGGCAATATTAACCTTCATAACCTCAAGTCGCATAGGACAGCTTGGCAATGCCCAAGACTGACAGGCACGGTAATAAATGCTTCAGTCACATGAAGCCAGGGATGAAATGGTACCAGCATGGTGATGGGCATTTGACGAGCTCTTTGTCAAAGTCTTATCCTTGCTAGCAACTTTGGCAACCGTGTGCAGACTCGACAGGCGCAAAATTTAAGTAGTGGTTTTTGTGAGGATAATAAAAAAAAAAAAAAAAACATTATTTGCCTCACACGCTGTACCCCGTCACACACAGTGCTGTCAAGTCAAGCTGCCAAGGGCCATACCAAAGCTCAAGGCTATTTAATCTAATTGTTATGATCCGTACGAGCAGAGAGGACAATGACGCCTCAATGTGTTGAGGGAGCCTCCGTGACCTCTGCTGACCTGAGGTTCACTGGCCTTAAATAAGTCTGAGATAAAGTTACGTCCAGAGGGAGATGGGTGATATCCACTTACTTCCATCGCCTTGTGGGAAATAACTGTGGTGGCCATAATGATCAGTGACTTCTAACTCTATACACTGTTAACAAAGATACATGACCGGGAGGCTCTGGATGTAAAACGATAGCTTTATCACGTTTGCTGTCTTTGTAGAATGATAACTGCAGATAAGTATCCCTGCGCTTGAGATACAAAATGGCTGCTCTCCTTTTTCTCGCATTTAGCTGGATTATATTCTCTGTTTGTAAATTACTCCCTCTGGAGAGAGAAATTAACCTAGATTTCCATATCAAAGCGTTATGAATTGAGCCATTTTCACTGCCCTCCCATTCTGGTGAGAAGAGAGAGTGGAGGGAGCCTGCAGAAGTAGAATGCGGTGATATGTGGGCCATACACGGCTCCTTTCTTACAGGAGCAACACTGCAACAGAGAGAATCAGCAGCATTCTACTGAAGCGGAGAATGAGATCACTGGGCTTTTTGTGCAAGGTCAACGTCGAGGCAAGACATGTCGTGTTTAAAATTCAGTCCTATCCTCGCAGAGCACTTGAAACACACTGTGCCAGCCGGGGAACCTGCTTTGCCATTATGCAAAGAGGCGGTGGGCTCAAAGTAAATACGTAATCTTAATGAATGCGGAGATCTGTGGAGGTGGGAGCGAGGGGAGTCCAAGTCAAGTAGAAAAGGGTCAGAAACACAGGGTGAATAATCCTGTGTGTCAACAAGACACAACGAGCACTCTCTATCCTGATATGTAGCCGTGTGTACAGTGAGTAGTAGTTCTCAGACATCATACGGTTTCCTATTGGAAAAGAAGGAAAAAATACTATAATCTCATGGTGTACATGGAGAAAACGATGCATAACAAGGACCCAGTGAAACCAATGTGGATGGGGGTTGCTTAGGATAAATGCTTCTGCGAATGCATCAATTCATAATTTTGTTTCTGTCTGCTCACAATTTACTTTTTCACTGTTTTTTTAGGAACCTGCTTACATTTGTTTATCTTTCTTGTACATTGTGACCCATGTCACTGGCCCCAACTTATCTCAGATGCATAAATTTAAAACAAAAGGACAGCCATTAGATGACATGTCACACAATATAGGGGTCTCGTTCTGGCCCCGTGCCTGCTGGCTGTGTCCTTCGCTTTGCCCACTTTGCTCTGTGAGACTGCCAGGACATTGAGCCTGACACATCAGAACTGCTGCTCTCTTGGTGCCCTCTTTCATTCGCACTATCACAGAGTCAAAGCCTGCAGAGACGGAGCTGTCCAGAGGCTGAGCCCTGCTGGGTTTGACTGGGCCAAGATCCGATCAGGCCTCGAGGAGAGGGTCATCCTCTTCCCTGACTTCTACTTGCTATGATCTCTGAACCGATTCTAAAAAGGCCTCTGACTTGATTTGAGCAGACAGTCCCCCTTGAAAGCTGCCTTTGGTTTGGCTTCTGTAGCCTGGAATGGGAAGAGCAGGGTCAGGCTACACACAGGCAGGAAAGAGCTCAAGCAAAAGAGTGAGGGAGAAAAAAAAACCCGCGGAGCTGATAGCCATGCTCCAGGTGCAGATGGCACACTGTTTTATGTGTGGCCTCAATGGATTATGTCAGCCAAGCGACTGGAGGCATATATTACGGAGAGATCACACAAAAACATTGTCAACCAAAATTCAGAGATTCATTAACAAAGGTCATTTCCATGACAGCAAATGCCTAATAAACAACGGAGCCCACTGAAGTCACCAAGATGATGGAAGCAGTTTGAATAAAGAAGCATTGAAATGAGGAAACAAAATGTCATTTATACATTTGGCAAAAAGGTTTGAACAGTCATTTATACAAGGTTTGCCTCATTCAATTGAGATTTAAGCAGTTGATAATTATTTAATATTGAAATATTTTGTTGAAATTTTCACATGAGTACATCTCAGTATTCTATGCAATACTCCAATTATTAGCTTAGTATTCGCTATGTACTACTCCAATCTGTCCTATAGGGGGTGGCAGTATTTGCACTTAATGCTCTGAGGCTTTGTAATGACCTGGCTGACTCAGTGACACCTTTGAAATCTGTTCTTAAAGCACATTTGAATCTGTGTGTGTCCCAACTACACTAGCGTTTTTACTTTGTGCGCCACAAGATTGTGCTTACACCCCAGTGTAATAGTTTATTTGATCTTAAACCAATGAATTGGCTGTGTTTCTATCTTTTATTCCGCTGCCATGCTGTAACACTAATGTGATCTCTCTTTTTTCAAATTGCAAGTTTGAAAAGTGCACTGGAAATTCAGCCGATCTTTTATTATTATTATTGTTATTTCTGCACATTGTGATGATATGATCCACGCAGACACTGCCCCTAAGGAGCCTGAGCTGCAGCAACCCTGAAAGACCAGTCACGGTCAGAGGTCAGAGGAGGGGCAGCAAAGATCCAAGTCCCATCCTATTGTGTGACATGTTTCTTTCGCCTGCTGGCCCCAAAGGCTTAGTGTCAGTGTTAACACTTCAAACACTCAATATCTTCACAAAACACAAAGGACACAACTGCTTGCCATCCACATCATTTCTTCCAGGAACAGAGATATGGATCCTTCCCAAAGGTCACTGCCAGCTGAAGTTTCAATGATTAAGCAAAGCTTTGTTGTTTGACTATCTTCCCGTAGTAAAATCTACCTCGAGGAGCAAACTGAGTTTTTTAATATTATGAAATAAAATGGAATCATGTTTTATATGTCACCTTGAAATTGCAAGGGGTGGGCATTTTTGGTTTGATAAAATATTCAGAATTTTAAGATGGATGATCAAAACCAAAGGTCAAGAAAAAGAAAATATATTCTGGTTAATAAATAAAAACGAAAGGCAGAGAAATTCCTGTTTGACCATAGAGGATTTCCAAATATATAGTTTTAGTGTTGCTTGTGATAGGGAGTAAAAAAAAAAAAAAAAAAAAATCCTGCAGCTGTGATTCAAGCAGTAATGATAAATATGCAGAGGGCAGATTGAGTGGGTGACTATAACACACCTACATATGTTCCTTAAGTTCATTTTTTCTAGCAAGGGTGATAGCTTTCTCAGGAACTTTCCTTGCCTCGCTTGAACCCATGAATACTGTGCCTGCGAGCATTTTAGAAGCTACTTCAACAACGTACTCCTGAATCAGTCAAAAGACGGCATTGTTAGCAGCGCACAGCTGAGTCCGCCGTCTACTCTCTCTCACATTTATGAAACAAGACGCACCCGAACCCGCACGGTGTTGTTGGCTAGAGTCTCACAGTGCGGGATCCGATTTCAGCCAGACACAGGTGACTCAAGCATCAATCTGGTTAGCGTTCTGTTTTTAGCCCGCTGCTGCTGTTATATTCTGGGTGTAACTCAAAAGGGATCCTCACTTTCCTTGGAATTCCAGCTCCTGAGGTGGTGATAAAACACCTTATTTTAAGGGTCGCCGATTACTCACCGTACCCTGATCTGTGTGTGCTGATACCAATCTTGGAAAGCACAAAACCAGAGGACCCGTCATTGAGTATCACTCAAATTTTTTTTTCTTCCTTTTTTCCCATCTCCTGAATGACGGCACACACGCGCGGAAAATATAAAGAAAAATCTCACATCAAGTGTGGCAGATAAATATATAATTGTTTGCTCAAAAGTGTTTTGCACAGTATTAGACCTTCCGATTGCTGCACCAAGAAGAATGCACTGCAGGCAGTCTCTTGAGGGAAGGTCTCATTTTCTGCCCCCTGCCGTGAAATATTCAGTCCGGCCTGAAATAATATGGGACTCGTTTCAAGGCTTAGCACTTTTCAAATATGCTGGCAATAATGGACAGGGCATCAAATGAAGCACAGCCTCTCTTAGCGAGGCAAGCAGAGGTTTTGAATCCACAGCCAGGGTTTCACATAACACCATAGACAGTTGAAGTGCCGTCTACATGTATAGTGTAGTGATTCTCTCTTAGTGGGATGAGCCTGGGAATTCCTGCCAATGTTTGAACTGGTTTATTTGGGTTTTGGAATATAAACTTTACAAATTTATGTCACCATATCATTCCTAAATCCTTAAGTTTGGATCCTGTGGAGTGCCAAATTGTATTTCCATATTTCCTCCCTGGCTTTTTTGCATATCATCAGTGAATCTGAATTTCATTCAGCCTTAAAAAGAGAAAAGAGAGGAAAATCAAGGGCGCGCCATAAACGCAGCGAGATGGAGTGCAGAAGAATGTTATAGGAGGGGGCTTTGGTGAAAGGATTCAAGGATTTAACAATCCCACATCCTCTCAGCCTGTCCTTCATCTCTAATAATCAAGCTTGGCCACAGAATATCCCTCTGGATGGGAAAAAAACATGTTGCCTGTCTGCCTCTCACTCATCTTTAGACTGCCAGTCTTGGGTCTTCCTCTTGAAGTCTTCTGTCACATTTATGGCTTCAAACACGAAGCACAGCCTTCTTTTAACTGACTGCCATGTCTTTAAAGCTGGATATCTTTTTTTGTACTACATTAGCATGAGATGAAGGGCGTGTGTGTCTGATGCAAAGGAAGCCCTGAGAAAGCTGGACCACAGACACTGTGAACCTGTTTGTTGCTTAACACCAAAGGCCAAAGACTCAAACTCACCCGTTTTTAGCTCAGGTGAAATATAACGTGGAAATCCACAGTTTCCTTGTGTATTAGTTAGAACTCTTGGTAGCACTTGAATTTTACTGTGTGTATTATTGGTGGGTCAGACTGAGATTGGTTTCCTCGCTATTATAAATTATAGCCTCTAAATAGTGACAGAATACCAGTGTGCAAAGAGTGAGGTACTCCAACGTTGGTCAGACCTTTAACTTGCTTTCAGGTCCCACTGTGTATGAACCTGTGCGGCTCTGCATGTTCTCTGCTTGGAATCCGTTTGCTGTACGGGCAAAACAAAAAACCCTCGATGAGACAGCTTTTTGTTTCCTGTTGCTGCTGGAGTGCTCACACACCCGAGGACCTGGGAGCATCTGGGAAATCTGTGAAAACTTATCGCTTCAGGTTTAGACCTTTTGCATCCAGTTTTAATTCTGTGTTAACCATCCAGTAATATTATTATTATTATTGGTACATGTTTTTAGTCCCATTTTATTCAAGTATTTTTCCTCACTGCATATATATGTACATTTTCTGTTTTTATTATTACATTTTTTTCCCTATTTTTTAATTTTTTTTTTTTTTTTATCTATCCACTGGTATTTTATTGTAAGCATTATTTAAAACACGTGTTTTATTCCTGGTTAACCAGTCAGACGTGAAGGATTCTGAAACATCTCTAATATGCATGATTCTTTACACATTATTTATTGATCTCTGGGTTCAGTTGTAAAATAACACACACGCGTGTGTTTTGATGATAGTGACTCCTTTTCGAATCCTTTCTCACATTCAAAGTTTAGTCTTGCAAATACAAAAGAAAACGATGAAATCAAAATAATTTAAAAAAAAAAATGCACAGAACAAAAACAAAACTGTGGTTTTATCGCCTGGTTTAATGGCCGCGCGTGCACGCGCACAGTGCACGGCGCGCGGTGCAGCGAGGACCTCCAGGTACCGGAGCGGCCACTGAGCGGCGCCGCAGCCCGCAACTTCCACCGGCCGACGACCGCCGCTTCCTGCCCGATGGCCGCTGCACGCGGACCCGCTGCCCGTGTCGGGTTACAGTCAGAACGCCAGCCACCCCCTGCTCCCCCTCCTCCTCCCCGGCTGAGGCACGACTTTTTTAGGGAGATAATGTTGCAGGTAGGTGCGAGCCGCGGCCCATGTCACTATCGACGGACAAACGCAGCATTGAAACACAAGACCGTGACCCAGAAATTCTCGCTTTAATCGGGTCACCGTGCTCGTTTTCAGCGCTGAGTGATAATGGCACCTCCTCGCTGTCCTTAGCATTTGAAGTCCACTCAGCACAACCTGTAGCTTTTTGCCATTATTACGGGGGACGAGGCAGTGAAAAGTGTCCAGCTGGACGCCTTGTATTTCCCCCCGTTGGTGCCTTTGTGTGTTGTGAGCTGTGTACACCTGCTGATCGCTGCTTTTAATCCAGGTGAAGGTCACTTCAACCCTGTAATGAGCTGCTGTGCGGGGCAGTGTGAGCAGGCCTGCAATCATGGATGAAGATGCGTGTACACCATCAGTTCTCTTTCATTTCATGCACGGTTCAATAATAAGTGTGTGTGCGCAGTAAGACAGACAATTCCTTTAAAAGTAACCACTTGTGTTTATATATATATAAACTGGGTGTTTTCCTGATAACACTGAAAATAGATTTAAAAAAAAAAAAGAAAGAAATCTACGCTGCAGATTTGACCACATGATTCGGATCCTCTCGACGCTGCCGTGCGCTGCAGGACTTCAAGTCCAGTGAGGGGGCTACAGTGAAACAAGGCCAGACTTTTTCTTTACAGTTTGTTGCACAGGGGAAACGGTATGAAAAGACCCAGCGAGCTCGTTGGAGGAAGCCGCGGAGTTGCGAGCTGAAATCGTCTCTGAAACAGGCCGAACACAAAGTGCTTCCTCCCCCCCGCTCCTACAGGGTTTTGTTGAGGGTTCCGCTGAGAAAGCCCGATGCAAAGTGGGCCTACAGCCAACTGGGATGGATTCTAGGGTGGAACCTAAACAGATGGGAGATGGTGAAAAGGTGAACACAAGGTCAATCTGAGCTCCAGTGATAAAGCTGTGGGCAGTGCTCATAGCACTGTTTTAAAAGTTGACTTAAGAAAAACAGATTGTGTGGTCAGGATAACTCTTAAGACCATATTGGTCCGTTTTTTCCGGCTCCTTTTGTCTAGATTGCCACAGGCACAAGCAGCAGACACCAAATGGTCAAAAAATTGTTATCATTATGTTTGTCTGGAAATCAGCAGAATGGGGGTGTTGATTTCCAGCGGGTGGGCTTTTTCTTTGCCCCCCTCCCCCCCACCCTTTTTTTTTTTTTTTTTTGTTCTAACCCAGATTTTCATGTTTAACAGGCTCACAGCTGATCCACCCCCCGGTACACCATCGAGACAGAGGAGGTTAAAGCACTCTGAGCGCACGGAGCCATATTGCAGGTAATTAATATGTCGGCTCCGTGATGAACTTCGTCAATACATCTATCACCGCACTTAACTTGAAACTGGAGCAGCACATGTGGGATGCAGCGGAGAGCTCAGACGGAGAGAGTACATTTGTCCATTAGTAAACACTTCATGGTGTGTGTTGTGATTGGGGAGGTAGTGGGGCTCCTCTCTGTCCAGTCGCAGTCATTTTCGCCCATCACCTCCTCATCGCTGTAAAAACACTTGCTGTGGTTTGCTAGATTAACAGAGAGCCCCCTAATGGAGTAATTACACCGAGCCAAACATCTATTTTTCACCTGTGCTCTGCCATTATTCTCTGTCCCCTATCCACTCCATTGGAAGTCACTTACTCTCCTTCCAATGAGTTATCATTGACTGCCATTTAGACGTTCTGGAGCAATTTGTCTTACTGAGGCCACGCGCTGGCCTCATTGCGAAAGAACAATCATTCTCCCCCCAATATATAAAACATTCATGGGGAAAAGGAAGGGAAAATGCTCCACAAACAGATAGCAGAGAGTGGCTAATAGATACTATAAAGGTGACAGACAAGGAAAATAATGTAGTAGATTACTGGGGCTGCAGGAACAAGCCTGCACAACCAGTACAAAAGCTTCAGGGACTTTACTGCTGGAGGGAAAAAAACCCACCAGCAGACAAATGTGTTAAATGGGTTGTATGGCAGCTAGTGGTGGCGGTAATTGCTGTTGTTGCAAACAAAGTCTCAATTTAAATTTAAATTCTAAATGTTTAAACTGCCAATGCTGTTTGTCTTTGACTTATTTTGTTCAGATTTGATATTATTGGCTTTGGATTTTCACCAGAACATTTTTTCCGTTTTTTTTTTTTTTGGGGGTGGGGGTTGGTTCTTTGGCTGTAAGCTCCAAGCTCAGTGGTGCTTTCTGGTTTCTAAAGCTTCATATTATTTATTTCTATGCAAGGAGGACAGTTTTTCCATTGACATTTTTCCCCTGTATGTTATTGTCGTCTTTCCATGTTGTGGTCTGAATTCTGCCCCACACTGAATATATAGAAGAGAGCATTGAATATATAGAATGTCACATTGGAGTCAGAAGGCATTGAAGCATTTCTTTGCTCGTTTCATTTGGAGATTTTTTTTTTTTTTTGTACCTCTGTATTTCAATATTACAGCGGCTGTATGTTATTCTGATATCTGTGTGGCACAGCTCTCCTGTGGGCAACCTGGTATTTATTTGTTCTTTATTGCTTTGCACAGTCCAGCACACGTCCCACTCAGTCCCAGCAGAAAGGGTTAATCACATTCTTAACTGAGTGTTTTGTTAGATTAGTCCTGCGACTGCTTAACACAATGACAAATAACCATTATTCTTTTTCTAGCACTGATAATCAGGACAACTTAAACATTTCTCACTGGCACAAGTGAAACCATTAATCCTCGGCGATACCGCTGATAAGTGGTGACTCTGGAGTAATGGCCCTGTCACCTTAGAAAAAGGGGACAGAAAATGTGTACAATTAAAACAAGATGCCTATTATATTTAGTGCATCCCACGTCTTTGTGTCATGTGGCAGCGTCTGTCAGTGGTAATGGACTAAATAATGGACTGACTTTTTCTTCCTGATGTATGTTCATGTACATGGTGAAAATGATTAGTTTAAATACTTCGAGTCTGAAGGAGGAGGGAGGGGAGCAGGAGAGAAACAACGGAAGTGTAAATGTGAATAAATGTCAGTATATTGTAGTTTGGCTGACAATGAAGATTCACGTAGGGGGCGTGATAACTAACGTCTGCTCCACTTTTCCCCACGTATCGCCCCATGGTATCGTTCCAATATTTCATCAAATAAGCTTTAGAGTAAAATTCTCCATGCAATATTTTAGCTTTATGCACATCAGTATGTATTCTGAGTTTGTGTAAACCCTCCAGCTACAAATATTTGTCAGTTGATGAGTAGGTCGTAAATCGCAAGTTAAACACTTGATGGTTCAACCTGCTGCTTCACCATCTTAATCTATGGGGAGGGGAATCTCTTTGGGTTTGGTTCTGTTGGTCAAGTCACGACTCGGAAGTCACAGCTGACAAGTTTAGTGAAACCCGTGGGCAGCTGAATGGTTAATGAACGTCTGCGTCACACTCACCACATCGTTTTCATGTCGGTCCCATGAAGCCTCTCAGACAGAGTAAACGTGAACATCTCCAGATGGCATTTAAGGTGAGTGTTGTAAACCGCAGCTGATAGGCCTGCGAGCATAATGGACCTTTGTTCAGTTTCGTGCAAACAGGCCACTGATAATGCGCCTGATACCACACTTAACTGAGCAGAAGTAGGGGGAGGCATTGATTCACTCATATTTTAAGTGTCATCAAACATAAAGCACATGTTGTGCCATGCTCTGCACTCGCAAGTCCTTCAGCGGCAGCCTAACTACTGCATTGTGTGTGTGTCTGTGTGTGTTGTGGTTCAACAGTCTCACCATCATCCTCCTTTTGGACCTGGAACATGCTGATAGTTTTTTAAATATGCTAAAGCAGCAATAACCAACTGAACCACACACACACACAAAAAAAACATTTAAGAGTCTGATTGAAGTTTCCTCAATTTGATCATGTTCTCCCATGTTCCCTTCAGGTGTTGATGTAGCCGCCTAGAGGTGTTGCATTAAAAGTGCCAGGAAGATGATAAACCCACTTAATTGAGTTTGTGATTGAAATAGATATGAAATGATTTCCTCATTCTGATATAATGAGTTCCGGTATCTTAGCATTAGAGTGGGGGGAGAAGAGCATTAATTGCTCTGTACATTGGGACAGGTTACGTTGTTAGCCTTGTTGTCAATGTTGGATTCTTTTAAAGTTAATGTATTTATTATTAGAATAAGACGTAAACATGCTGCAGTAATTGCTCAGAGTTGATCAAGATGAGGAAATATGTTCAAGTTTTTTTCCTTGATTCATCAGGAACATATGCTCCAATAGTCACCGAGTTTACTAATGAGCTAGTTGAACATTTCAAGCTACATACAGTCGTGCTTAAAACAGATGGCGTGAAAAATATTTTTTTCCACCTTATTTAATTCTTAATATAATATGAATTAGATATTATGATGGAATAATGGGATAATCCAAAGATGAATCACAAATTAGTTTGAAAATGTGGGTGTCAACAACAAAGGCTGCCTTTAATATAGTATGAGTAGTATGTACATTTAACTTATAGTAGTTGATAGTTCTCATACTGCACAGCTAGAAATTTGAGTTGGGTAAACTTTGGTTGATGTTGGTGCCCATGGGTGACTAAAAGTACTGATGGAACCCTTGGAAGAAATGTCAGAAAATATGATAGGCTAAGTGTCCGACTATACTGGTCGTTTCCATCTGTCATTGAACATAAAGTTTCTCATCCCTCCATTCTCTGGCAGCAGCACAGTCCCATGCAGGCACTTGATACTTAGTATTTCAATGGCCGTGGCTCTGTTTTGATCAAAAGGCTTCAGGGGCCTGAGTTTCAAATCCCTCAAAGCCCATTTTGGCTACTCTTTGTTTAGCCCATTGGCATTCTGACCCCATGCTTCTCAGACTTTGAACTCAAAGCTCGGAAAAGCCGTATCGCTTCTTTAAACACATTATCAGTGGGCTAGGTTTTAAGAATATCACTAATCATCTTAAGGTTTTAGTGCAGTGTGGCGGTGTCATTTAAGCCTTGGGCCCCAGTGCATGGGCACTGTAAGACATTTTCTGTGAAATATAGGATGACTAAATGGTAGCAAGTGGTTTCGTAACTTTATACCTTTTCAGATTAAAGCATCTCAAAGCAACACGTGGCTGTAATTCACTGCTGAAATGACACATTTTTTTTTTTTTTTAAACTGTAATGTTTGAGTTACATCAAGGTCGGTGCAGGTTTGTACAGCACTTAAAAAAAATTGTGATAACTGCTATTATCTGTCAGGTGTAGTGTGACTTCTTGTAGTATCCTTCCACAACCTTTGAATACAGTAATCTCCATAGCTATTAATTTTAATTTCTTTTATTAAACTGAAGGAATATCAGCCAGCAACCTTGCACCAGTGCACCACTCTCTGTCTCTGTCCGTGACCGAGCCATGAAAATATTGTCACTTGTAGTTTTCTCTTCTTTCATTCCCAGTCCCCAGTCGTACTCCAGGAGTTTAATACAACTGAAACTAGATTTGCTGAAATGTATTTGCTAGCGTTAATCAATAACTTAACATTTTGCCCGCTCCGTGTTCCAGGTTAAAACCTCCTCCTGCACATCAGAGAACTTGGCTTGAAGTTTAATGTCAACTGTTAATGCTGCAGTTTAATAAATAACTTATGAATTACTGTCAAGAAATTGGCATGGGCTGCATACCTTCTGAGAGGCCGATGCAGCACATGCATATTATACAAAGATTATACAAAGTGGGAGCGAGGAGGTCAGGTTTCTGTATTACCTGCTCGATGGCAAGCGTTGCATCATAAATGCCCGCCCAAGTTTTGAAACATGTCAGTCAAGCCGGATTGTTGTTTTTCTTCAATTTTGCACAACTCATTTTTCTAATTTATTTTGTGCCGCTTGCCTCAGTTGACCCGCTAGACACGTGTGTTTTCTCCGGTATATTGTAATTTTAAGCACATTGTTCCACAAACCCACTCATCGGTAGGAAAAAAAAAAAAAACCTTATTACAAATTTCACATATAAATGCAGAAGTTTGACATGATTAGAAAGATCAGTGTGAATTTTGTCGATGTTTCGGAGTTGTATGTTAATGAGCATATGCTGTGTTGTTTTGTTGATGTCCGTAGGCTTTGTCTGAACTCAGCTGTTGAAAATCGCTTTGTTTAAGACGGTGACAAAAAAGGAGTGTGTCTGAGCATGCTGAACAAACATCAGAACAAAACAATTCTCCATATGTCCGATGCATCTACCTTGTCCTGGTGGAAACTATATACAACCTGTGGTGCCTCATTTAGTAGTTGTTGCGAATGAATACATTATAAAAGTGAACGTGGCCACAGAGAACCATCCTTCCGTGCATCGCGTGTGCAGCAGAGTCTGTTTTTTCCCCCCTTTGCTCCTCTCACACCTCCTCAGTCTCATCAGCCCCCGTGATTAAGTTTTGGCACCTTGAATCTCATTGTCTTCTCCTGCAAACACTCCGTCTGCATTTCTGCTCTAAGTGGAGACAAAGATGAAGCAGGAGTAGGTAAAAACACACCCTGTTGTGTGAATCTTTCTACGAGGCCTTGAACCCTGCCATTCATCCCTTTCACTTCATCAGCTGAGTCTAATTGCCAGAGAGGACAGGATACCCAGGGCCCAATTGTTCCTTATCCTCTTTGGAGCCTCTGAGGCATGAAAAGCGAAAAGGCCTGCTTTTGATCTTTTTTTTTTTTTGTTAGTTTTCTCTTTTTTCCCTATCACCCCTTACTATCTTTTCCTTTAGAGTGAGACACTCCATTCACATTGTGCCCCCCTCTTCATCCATGCAAAAATAATTATCAGGCTCTGCTTCATCAAATAATGGTGGCTATCGGGGGTCAGAATGGGCAGGGCCAGAGGTCCGCAGGGGTGGCCCGAGGACGTGGTGGAGCTCCCAACTCATCTTAGAGGCATGCTCCTTAGCTGCGGCTACCTTTATATACCTTGACCCCGGGTTTCGTTTGCCTGTCCTAATGAGACCCTCTCATGCACCCAATGCAATAGAGGTCTTGCAATGGCAGGGTTGGGAGGCCAAAGTACAATGAGACACAGGGCTGTGCTCAGACAAGGGCGCATCTGTGCCATCTTATTAAGCCTTGGAAAAGAGCTCATGCATCTCAGCGTCCCACAGGCGCTGAAAGCAGGTCTATTGACACCTACTTGTCCTTTGCGGTCAACACCTTTCTGTGAGGAAGCAAGGACACCCAAGTTCTTGTTAGATGTAATTCTTGGCAGAGTATTTAGCGAGGCAAAGTGTTTAACTCGCTTCGGGTGGCCATGTGGAGATAAAAAAGGAAGTTTTGTAATGATAAAAATTCCTTGCAACTATAGAGAAATGATGAGCAGTGTCAAAGACCAGTTTGTCAAAAGCAAATAGTGCTTGGCTATGAAGAACAGAGGGCAACAGAGTCTTTGTTGGTGCTTACTTCCCCAGTTAATTTTAAAACATGATTACAACCATGCGTAGGATTATCGTTATTCACATTTTTATTAAGTAATCAACATTTTTTTTGTCTCGTTTTGCCTTGTCATGCACTTTGCCATCCTTTAATGTGCCCAAATTAGCAAAATGTAATAGAAGGAAACAGCTGCTTATTTTAAAACCTAGCCACCCTCACCACGTGTGGTAGTCACGATCTAAAGGGACGGTGGGATATAGTATAACTACAGCAAAATGACAAACAAATACACATGTAGGCAAACAAAACCTTTAAGCAATCATGTTAAGCACGCCTAACATCTGAGAACTGAGCGAGAACAAAGCAGGGCTCCTGTCAGCGCATCGATCCACTCCTGAAGGCACGCACATCCATAGCTCTCTGATTGCTCCCTGCCTCTCGTGTCTCTCTCCCCCGCGCCTCTAACTCCCTGCTCTGGCTCCTCTCTGAAAATGTACTTATCGATCTGGCCTACTTCCTTGGAGTTAACTCGCTGATAAAACCTGTCCAAGGGCTTCCAATGGCCTGGAAGAATGTGCAGGGCTGGTGAGAAGGAAAGATGATTAAAACAAACTTGTCACTTTTTTTTTTTCTCGTCCTGATATGAAGTTTGTCAACTGCTAACTACACCCAGTTTTGACATTTCCAACATTTTATTGTCTGGAATGAGGTTGTGTGAATAACCTGCAGCAATCTTGAATGATGGTTGGACTTAAAGATATTAGACATTTGTTTGGTAAATACGGGAGTGTTTTTTAAGTTCTAGTGTTCCTGGCTATTAATAGCACAAAGCATGATTACACAGAGTTTAAGACTACCAATGTGGCTGGGCAGTAAATTAATATTGATCATCATTGTAACATAACATTCATCAGTAACAAAAGTCCAGAATACACTGATGTAATGTGAATTGATTGTATAAGCACAGTTTGATGTGTTGTGTTATTAGATTATTCTGTGATGTCATTGATGTTGACATTCCTAGTTTTAGGCCTAACTTACAATCAAGTACTGCATGTGTACACAGATTTCGGTTGAGCTTTACAGGAAATTTCACTTTTCATTTGAGACGAGTCATCACAAATGGTTTGTTTAAAAAAAAAGTTTATCTTATCAAACATGCAATTGTAGGCATCTAAAGAATCTTTGTCATTCATTAATTTGTATTTGTACATAATCCAGTGCACGCACACCTTTTACTCAAAAGCAGCAAACGTGTTTTTGAAGAAAGACAGTTTGTAATATTACTGGTTGAATTCAGTGAGACAATTTGTCCACTGAATTCAACCAGCTGGTGAAATTAGCAGTTGCATTTGATTCACTGAGGACTCTCATTGTCATTGTTGCTGTGTGTAAGACATCTGTGATCACATTGAATAGAAACATGAAAACATGACAAATAGTTATACAGCGATAACTATTGGAGTTTGGTGTGTGGTAGAGTCAAAAATGCATTATTTGTTTTTCATAATTGTCCACGAGAAAAAAGAAACATGCACAAAGATAGATTAAAAAAACATCAGTGTTTCTTAAAAAAAAGTGACTCATGTTTTGTGTGTAATCATGTCTCAGGAGTGTGATTACATTGTATGTCAGTTTGTGTATATTTTTGCAAGTGTGTTGTGCTGTCATGTTTGTAGCATTCCATGTGGGAGGGTCTGTTGATAAGTAAGCCATCTGTAGTGTTCTGCTGAACGACATGCTGTAAAGCGAGATTTGAGAGTGTGGAGAGACTTGACTTGACAAATCTTGGCACATAATGAGACAGAAGGGAGTAAAGGCTGAAGTCTGTCCAGAGATAAACAATTAGATTTGTCCCTGAGGTAAAGGCCAGGCAATGCAAGGACTCTCAGACTAACAAAATCAATATGGCTTCCAGTCAGAACACTCAGGGGGTAGAGTGATCAAGAGGTTATCATTCAGTTCTCAGATTTGTACACACAATGAGGAATTATAACGTCGGTATGATGACTAGCTTGAAAGCTCCTTGTCAGTGTTGTATACGTTTGGAAGTATACATCTGCTATTCAATTATCTGTCCGACACAGTCGGCCTAATTAAGACACAAGGATGCGGATCAACAGGATGCTGAACCACAGTAGTCGAGCCAGTTCTCTTCAGCCGCCAACTGAGAGACAGACAGAGAGAGATCTTAAAGGAGACAGCATTTGGGAATGATACTTTCACACCCCCAAATCAAACCATAATGGATCGGTGGGCCATTGACAGCGTGGGCAGCCCCCTCGCTTGCATCCCCTCTCAGGCCCTGCCTAGACTTGCAGGTCTTATCTATCATCTCACCACTGTTCCTTGCAGGCCCCACAAGGGTAGCACTACCAGGGCATGGGGGGGTTGGACTGTTGGAAGTGGGGGTTTGTCCCGAGTTGTGCTTTCACTGGCTTT
Organism: Pseudorhombus dupliciocellatus; assembly: GCA_016785235.1. NCBI lineage: Eukaryota > Metazoa > Chordata > Actinopteri > Pleuronectiformes > Paralichthyidae > Pseudorhombus > Pseudorhombus dupliciocellatus. The sequence goes on from JAFBJW010000038.1 coordinate 841,335, forward strand.
AAAGAAGACAATAATACGAGTGGGTGAATAGTTCTGCGGTGGGAGTGGGGTCCAGCACAACTTGTGTGGAACTGTTGTTAGGCAGGGACGTCTCCTCTGAGACGCTTAGTCACTGACCATAAAGGTGTGAGTCTGAGTCGCGGCCAGCCTGTCGCCTCGTCTCCATGGAGATGGCGACGTGGCACCCCAGCGGACTTGTCTCTGCTGTGGCCCGGAGCAGCAAGAGCACTTGGGGATGTGACCTGACCATCACCTGGGCTCCAGGGGCCCAGGAGGCACTGCTCTGACGACCTTCAACAACCTGCCAGTCTGTCATCTTGGCCTGGGGAATAACACAAAAAAGCCAGCAAGGGACTCGTGCAGAGACCATTGTTTACTGGGTCAGCGTATATCTTTGGAGGAGGCTGTTTGAGAGTGAACTATAGTGAAAGAAGTACTTTTCACGGCAGGGTTTAGGATATACAGTCTAAATTCTGATGGTCCATAGAGTCAAAGTAAAACACTGGTTTAGGACATAGAGAGAAATAAACACATTAAGGTAATTAACATTAACTGGTTGTTCTTTTTTCCTTAGTAAGAGACGAAATAATTAAATTTTACTGTCGAAATGTATTGAATTTAAAAATGTGCACCTTTTGATTATATATTTTTGCTGCTCATGAAACCTCCCCAATACTAAATCATGCGCCACGCGTTTGACTGGATTAAAACTTACAATCACGTTTTCATTTATTTTCTCAATGACAATTATTTTAAAAAATGCCCATCATCCTTTTCTTAAGCCTAAGGTGACATTTGTTGTTTCTTGTTTTGTTTGACCAGCTGTTTGCAACACAACGGTATTCAAATTAAAAGTGTCAAATAGACTAAAGAAGCAGATCCTCAAATGTTGTATCAATTATCAGAAATGTCGCTGTATTGATTTTCTATTTATTGACGATGTGACTGGTGGTTCACATCCATATCAAATCTAGGCCCCTTTTTAAGAAATGCTTTTAGTGACCCTCATTTAGAAATGTTTCCATAGCGATTCCTTATGTACCTTATTGTCCTCATGTTTGTTTATGGTCTCATTCTCAGCCAGACTTACCAATAAATATAATTATTCTGTTATAATTTTCATCAATGACAGAGAAAACCAGTGTAATATATTCTTTGCTGTGTTAATTATTCTCTGCAAAAATGTTGTGCCAATTTAACCCAACATTTGACTCTTTAAACTTAAAATTCATAATAATACCATGATAACAATCGACACTGACTGATACTGACATTTTCATCTTGATTAAATGTTTGTCACATGTCAGCTGCGCCAGAATATTTCAGCTTTACTTTGGCTTATAGAGTTAAAAAAAAGAAACAAAGGAAAGCAAAATGCAAAATAAGGAAGCTGTCATCTGCAGTTCCAGCGGTGTGGACGCCATAGAAGTAACAAAAACAAACCTCAACAAGATTAAAATACATAATCAGCATATCAGAGTAAGTCCCGTATAATCTTATAGTGTATTGTTTGGTATCACAGGGATAAATAATTGCCAAATGATCTCAAATCTCCTGCATTCGAGTGTAAAGCAGCACCATCCAAACCATTCCCTGGAGACCCTCGTGTTGCATTATCTGAAAAAAAACCCAATGCATGAGGTTCTGTGGAAAAATCTGTGCTTTCTTCCTTTCAGCCAATAAGAAAGGGGATTTTGAATGGAGTGGTGATTCTCTATGCAGAGCAGAGACGCGACACCTTCCAGACAGTGAGAGATGGCGAGCCCTAATAATACAGAGCTGTACAATGGTTCTGACAGGCGAGCATTAAAGCAATCAGGGTCCCAGGCATTCCAAATCTCTTTACCGCCCACCCTCTAACAGACTGAGAGATGGGCGGCTGACCTGTGAGCTGTCAATCATGGGGGATACCTGCTGGAGCCTGATCAGGGAGTGCTGAGGGCACCAGTCCATCAGATCTGTTTTCACACTCCAGACACTAACATTGCAAGCATAACCACAGACACAAAAAAGCCCCACCGCCTCGCTCTTAATTAGGAGGTGTGTGTGTGTGTGTGTGTGTGTGTGTGTGTGTGTGTGTGTGTGTGTGTGTGTGTGTGTGTGTGTGTGTGTGTGTGTGTGTGTGTGTGTGTGTGTGGGTGTGTGTGTGTGGGTGTGTTGGTTGTGGGGGGGGGGGGTGGACTTGTTTGGTTTAAAAGCGTGTGTGAGTGTCTTAGATGGGGGGGGGGGGGGTATAGTAAGTGGAATCCCAGTGAGACAGAGAATAACCTTTTCTCTTGATTTAGGATTCAGGCATTGATCTGTCACACTGTTTTGTACAAGCAAGAGCTCTTTCAGCATTGCTTCTCTGTGTGTGTGTGTGCGTGTGCGCGCACGCGTGCGTGATGGACTTGTTCATTAGCTGTCTGTAGCCCATTCCAGCAAATAGATGACCATAATACTGCGGTTAGTTAATGGCTTTCTGGTGTTTCCTCTAGAGCCTCCCTGTCTGAGGGCTGACTGCTAAACCTCCTCCATGGTTTTTCCCTCCTTCTTCCAAGTGGGGAGTCTTGTGTTCTTCTGCCTAACTCAGACAATTGGCTTCATCCAGCGGCCAAGTCTGTGAGCAGTCTGGCCGCATGGACTCACATTAGACAACTAAAAGCTTCATCACAAAAAACCTGCTGATCTGACACTTTGTCCCAGGGATGACTGGAATCATATTGGTTCTCTGCAGCTGAAACCCAGTCTGTGACAGGAAATTACCTTGCAGGGAGGAGCCATGTGTTTCTGATTCTTTTCATGAAAAATGACATTTAAAATACATATACATGCATCTTTCATATATATATATATATATATATATATATATATATATATAAACATGTTGAATTCAATTCAATTCAAATATTCTAAATATCTATATAAATTATATGAATATTCATTAACATTTCTTCGATCTCATATTTATAGAACGCTCAGATTATACTGTGTAGAGAATCCCAAAAATATATGAAATACCAAATCACTCTATTACAGAGCCAGACTCTCAATAAACACTGGTGTGTATATTAAAAGGTTTAAATAACCTCATTCAAGAAAAGGTCTGTATGAACAGTCTTGGCAATGGCCCATATCAGGAGCTATGTATAGTGGTCTCTCATCCCTTGCTTACACCTTGTTTATCGCTATACATGATGAAATGATACACATATATATTCAGAATTTAGATGATGTGACATTCCTTTAGTCCTGGTGGAGGAATATATATTGTTTTACTTAAAAAAAAAAAAGAGCAGCTACTATCTGAAAGCAACAAACTCGTCACCTGAATGTGTCCCAGTAAAACATCGACTCTCTCTCATCTTAGTTTGTTCTGCAGAGACCCGTCTGTGGGAGACACCTCTGCATCAAGTCTTTGTAAACTGTGAAGTGGAAAGATGTTGGTTACTTGGACAGAATGTGTACAATTACATCAGACACTGCCCAACGTACTTAATGTTCAAGAAAAAAATGATGTTTATAGTTTCATATTCGTAATCCAATTTTTGCAATGTGCGGCTCAACTGAATCTTTTGAATTAATAGTACATCCACAAAATAAAAAAATATATAAAAAAACACCATCATGGATGTCTCTTATATCCCCAAAATAACCATTTTTATTCACTTTAGAAAATAACCTTCGACCTTTTGCCACATCCAAACACGCTTTCTGGAGCTCAACTGAAAAATGATGCAGACATGAGTCATGGCTTGGCAACTGATCATGGTTGTCTTTCCAAATTCAATTTATACCATTTTAAAAATGCACATATTTACGTTCTGAAGCCTGCAGTATGTTCTGAGTTCTCTACATTTTCTCTCCTAATAGTTCTAATAAGCCAACCTGCAGCTCAGTTGTACTAACATGTCTGATGTGAGTCATTCCTGGGAGACTCTGTGTAACTGACCCAAACAAAGAAAGTGCAGTGGCAGCAAAACAAGTTTAAACTGGTCTTGTTGGGCCAGGAAGGGCTATCATAGAGGGCACATTCTTTGTATTCTTTTGTTTGATTTTGTGAGCTGGACTCCATACAAGCATCATTTTATCAGAGGGAATAATTAGTTCTTGAAATCTTCTTAACCTGAGTTACATGAACACAGATAAATGAACTCTGTAGTGAAAGGCATTTTACAGCGCAAACATATTTACTTGGGAATTAATTAAAAGCATTTGTTTGCCAAATAATTAAAACATATATACATACGATATAAAGCTTTGGATGAATGTAGATTCATCCACAATCTATTGTGTCAGTGGGTCAGCTGAGCAGCAATTATGACATGATATCTAACGTTATCATGTAAAATCTCTCACAAAGTAATATACAGTTTTTATATATATATATATATTCATATGTTCATATACATGTTCCAATGTATTTTGCTCTGTGGGTTAGGGTTAGCAATGATTGAATATAGGCTACGAAAAAAAGATTAAATTATTGGATTGGTTTAGGATTTTTTTTCCTCTTTTATTTTGACGTTTTTCCTGATTTCTCAGTGAATGCTTCATGAATCTTACAGGCTGTTTTCTTCTCTGGGTTAATCTTGTTTTAACTCTGACTGTCTCAAACATTTCATATAACCTTTAGGGATTTGAGAACTTCTTCCAGAGAGCTGAATGTATATTGAATGTGACTGCATGTGTGTGGTGGTTATATGTGTGTCTGGGGAGGTGTCGCCTTCTGACTGGTTTTAAAAATGAGCCCTGAAATCTTCAAATCTCGGCCCTCGTTTTGCAGGCTCACGGTAGAGCCCTTTTATGTTCCCAACATAAACGACCAAAGATAGAAGATGAAAGTAGTCCGTACTTCAGAGTGGATTTTAACCCTGACCAGATTTGACAATGACTGATGACTTTTGCAGACGTCTACTTAAACAGTACCCCAGTCGTGCCGTATAGGGCCCCCCCGCCTCTGGGAAACCAGATCACCTCCTGGGCCAGTAGCCTCAGGTCTCCGGTCCAAAGACAGACTTGTATTGTTTCTTCCAGATCTCTGATATTATCCTTTGCTGAGAACATGTATGTGATCCCGTGCAGCTGGAGGAGCAGCCCATATGCGTTTTACATCACTCCGAGCTGTTTCTGGGTTTACTGGACCATTTAACAATCTGACATCACAGTGAAGCTTGGACGTTCCTGTCCACTGACAGCCATATTCCTAAAACACATTGTGTCTGAAAGGTTTCATACCGCGTTGCATGATCTGACTCGGATGCATGTGATGATTTTACCTGATGGTTGGCTTTACTGCCACCGTGGTTCATCACATAACGACCACTTATCTGTGAAGGTCCTCAGTCATCCACGTATCCTCAGGAGTCTTGCACAGAGACATCTGAAGCTGAGTTTCTTGAAGAGGGGCATCTTCAGTTCGGAAGAACAGAAATTACAATACTCACTTATTCTTCAACAGTCACTTTGTTTGAAGCCCACTGGCTAGAATGTGTTGGAATAATTACATGAATAAGTGGACACAGGGATCACCATTATCTTTGTAATGTGCTGTACCTTCATTGTATTTAACTACTTTGACTAAAGCATCAGATGTGAAGAGGCTTTGTTCTGTGATTTTTTCCCCAGTGGAATTTGAACTCTTTTCCAAATTTTAAAAATGTCCAGAACTAAGTCTTTGTCAAGAAAGACAATGCTCTAATTGCACTGCACGATGCTCCATTGTTTGAGTCTCCGTGTAACTTTTGTCCATTTTTTTCCTTTTTCAACTTCAACACAGAACAAAACAAACAAACCTGAAAGACTGGGCTGAAAACTTTTTCCCCTTTATTGGCAGCTGATACATGAACAAGAGGTCTGGAGGAAAAAAAAAGCAACTGCTGAGGCGTTGCTGGACCTCAAGACCTTTGTGACCAATAGCGTGTCATCCCTCACTTTGTCATGTTTAACTAAAACCAATCCACATTCAAAGCGGCATCCATCAGTGTTAGTTGAGAACAATGACAGATTGCCTTTCTGCTGCTCTCAAAGCATCTGGATCCTTTCTCTACTCCCCCTCTTTTATTTATGGTAAGCAGCCTGAATAACAGCTGGGCAATGGGAATTTACAAGTTAATCAATTGTTTGTTAGGAGCCACAGCGATGCCCCATACCCAACCATCTGTGAGTTAATGTTCATTTACCATGCTAATTTTCCCATAGGCAACAGCGTGTCTATTGATATCTTCTAAAGAGACGGACCTGCACAGGGCGTTATGAAATTCTTAATATAGACAATGACACCTTTTGGAGGGTCCATTGAAAATAGGAGCTCAGTTTAGTCTTTGAGTAAAGAAAAGTTAAAAATAACTGAGTTTAATGATAGTAACTTCAGCTTGTGGTGGCAAACTAAGAAATATGATGTAAAGCCAAGTATGAAACTACAAGCTCAGATACCCTGAGGTCCAGGAACATGTCTTTAAAGCCATTACATTTCACACATTCATGATAGCACGTGGCTAAACACTGTTCATCCTGGACACTGGGCTTCCTGTTTGAGTGACGTTGCCTCTCCCTCTTCCCCCAGGTTGTGTGGCTGTGGCTCTCAGTGTCTCCTCACGTTCCTCCTCTGCTCCACCGGACGACCCGCTCGCACACAGACTCCACCGAGGTCAGTCACACGTGTCCATTGACATGCAGTCAGCAGCCCACAGGGATGACTCTTGTACTGTGCGGCTTTCACAAATAATTCATCATGAAACAGGGAGAATTTGTCACAACAACAACAAACCGTCTTGCTTCTTCTAAATTTTTAAATAAAACATCAAAAGAGGCAAAACAAACAGATGAAAAACACAAAAGACAAAACGTACCTGAAAATATCCCAGACCCATCACATCTAAGAAACAAGGATCATAATCTGTTAGGTGATAAATATTTAGAAAACTCATAAAAGCGCAATAGGAAAGCAAAGTCTAGAGATCCGGTGTAGAAATTGGGCAGCAATTTTCTGTTGGATCGACTTTATTTGGCCATGGTGTGTTGGCAGCCTTGAGCCAGTGTTGGGATAGGGCACCATTTACAACTGTGCTGTGAGCTCTGGTGTTCACCTTTTCCTATTTCCCAGCAGCAGCACAGAAACCACACGCTACTTTATTTATAATCCAACAAACCTCAGTGTGTAACTCTTGCCCCGTACTCTTACTCGCATCACACAATGAGGTCACTTCCCTCTGAACCTCCACCACTGCTCATGCATTCCAACATGGCTCTAGGACAGCAGCCCAGCAAAGCTCTGTACTCGTCAAATCACAAAGAGGCCCAGATCAGAGCCGAGCTGGACGCCAGCCAGGATCCGGGATCCAGGCCCTCACAGCCCAGGCAGCTGGGGGCAGCCTATAATAAGTGGGAGACAATGAGAACTAGCAGTGCACCACCCACGCTTTGCATGTGGAAGTCAATCCAGAATTGGAATTAAATGGTTTCATAGCCTTTCTATAGACCACACTAATTATGAAAACAGATGAAAACCACTGGGCTTAGATTAGATATACATTAAGGTTAGGAGTTTTAACTCAACATGTTTTCTTCAGTTCTGTGTTGTGAGTCAGCAAAGCTGGAAACGCCGTGCCCTCATTACACATGAAGGCTTAAAACTAGGCTCACTGGAGTTTGTGGAGTTTTACATTTTTCTTTAAACTATTAAATATCGCTATCTAATAATCTTTATATTGATTATATGTTACCTGTACTGTTTAAAAAATAACTGACTTTAATGTTAAAGCTGGTCAACTGAACAGTCATTTTCTGACAGTCTTCCCAAATAAAAACATGTCTGACTGTTTTGTTTTCTTGCACATGGCAAACTAAATATATTAATGGCATTCTGTTTTAATGAATAATAATGAACAGTTCACTGTGATGTAGACAGCGGCGGTGCTTTAATGGTCCCTTGTAGCCTCTTAAGCCTCTGGTGATAAATCTCACACAGGCCCACTCGTATAACTAAAACCCAAACCTCATTCAGCTTCACATCCATCAGTGTTTGGCTGAAAGCGATGACAAAGCACTTTCAATTACACCAGTAACTGACTCTGGAAACAGTTCATAGCAGGGTCCAGGCTGGGAGACCGGGGGAAAATCACAAGGGGGAGGGCAGGATGGCTGGTAGGGCATCCGTTTGACTTGCTCCCAAATAATAAAAAGGGTGGTGTTAGCCGGGGACACAAGGGATGCCGCCAGCATCGTGAACCCAAGGACAATCCACCTATTTTGTGTGCTGTCACCCCTGTAGTCTGATTTATGGTTGGGACATCCTTCCTATGACCCGTTCGTCCATCAGCTCGGCACTATAAGGATACTCTGGTGATTAGAGGCTGAAGTATCAATGCGTCCTCAGTCAGGGCCCTTGTCTCGTACCAGAGGGCCCTGCGCTGCTGACTGGGGAGAGCGGCGGTTGGGAGGGAGAGCGTTCGCAGCGGTGGAGGAGTGCCATTCTTAACCCTGAGCACCAGAAGATAGAAGAGCTTTTTGAGAATCCATCAACTGTAAATGCCTCGTCCCATAATGTTGGTGTTTTCTTTTACATTTTTTCATCCCAATTTGTAATTATATTATGTGGAGTGTGTGCTCTCTAAAAGTTAACACGGCAGTGTTTAATTGGAGTGATTTTACCCGTAATTGCATGATCCTCTCTGCCACTTTTGGCTCCCACTTTGTTTGAATAAGCAGCCTAATTTAGGAATCCATCCTCAAAATTAATCAGTATAGCATACTTAATATTGAAGTTCAAAAATACAATAATTGAGAAAATGTAAATCTGCTTGGAATAATAGGAGCCTTAATCACAAGCCAACCCCAACAATGACAGCAGCAGTGGAGGCAAACATCCAACACAACAATAGATAACTGATGATCATTTTTCCCTCTCTCTCTCTCTCTCTTTAAAAAAATGCCTTTATTACATAAATAAAAACAGAGTCTGATCCTCTAGAGTACCTGATCTTTGAAAGCAACTCTGACTCCAACCCCCCTGATGAAAGGCCCACACTAACATCAGGAGTCCAGAGCCTTTACTCTCTAACTTCAGGCAATTATGACACAGAGAAGATCTTTGCCTTCTGCACTCGAAAATAAGAAGAAAAAAGGCATGTCTTTTTTCAGAGCTTAGTTGTAAAAATAAGCTTGCTCTCCTCAATTGCAGTCACCCCGTGCCCTTTGCAATAGCAGCAAGGATGTATCGGAACAAGCCATGGGGCAAAACAAATCACTTGTGATTTGCAGAATTATAAAGATTTTAATAGCTGCAATGTTTCTCTCTCAGATTGGTCTTTATTTCCAGGAGTCAAAGTTTCCTGGATGCCCCGGGCTTTTAAAAAGCAGTAATTGGCCAACTGAGAGACTGAGGATCTCCCTGAGTGATTGAGTGTATTTGTTGCTATGAACTTGAGGGTATCACTCCGAAGATCACAGGTCCAGGTTGTGAGAGCCTGCAACTTATCAAGCACTATCCAGTTTGCAGCCATGGAAGTCAGACTACTTTTTTCTTGCAGTTTTGTTTAAAGTTTTAACCTTTCTGTTAACTTCATTTTTTTTCCTTTTCTTTTTTGCTGATTAGTTATGTTTCAAGATATTCAGCATAAACTATGCGGCTGAACTGAAGCTTTGAATGAACGCAAAGTATCTGTTGTGGTGAAGAACCTGACACTGGTAATGATTAAAAAAAAGAAAATCAAAAACCTACATCTTTAATAAACACCATTCACATATTTACAACTGATTAGAAAAATGATATGTAATGGAGAATTACCTTTACTCGCTTTACAGTGAACAAGCATGCTGCTTTTTACAATGACTCTCCATTAAAACATTTATGCAGCTTTATTCACAACAAACAAAAAGGTTTTACAAAATTGTGAGATTAGGCGAACGTTACTTTCACCACTGTGCTTAAAATTAAAACTCCTACCTTTAACAAATGTTCACTGCAATATTAAATACCTAAGGCCAATTAATTAAAGTGACTATTCTTTCTCATGGTGCAGTGATTTGTTGCTAAATTAGCACAACACATCTGCAGCTCACTTTCCCGTACTGAGAGCATGCGCTGTCTTTTAGAAAAACAAACCTGCTGGCAGCTTAGCTATATTAAGGAAATCCACCAGGGAGACATAATCGAGTTTGACTCTCTCGCGGTGGTCTCCTTGTTAGTGTTGTGAGTGTCAGAACTGACAGTGCAGGTAACTCAAATGCCACTTAAGGTTTTAGCTTCAGTGGCTTTTGGAAAGAAATGACCATGACCTGTATAGCTTGAGCCCACATCCCACACCCTTTCTGCCTGACAGCCGCTCAATGGCAAGTGTCTGCCAGCACGCCGAGAGGGAACTCTGCCAAGCCGCCGGAGATAGAGATGATTACCACATCCCTCGCTCCCTCTCAGGCTGCTCGCTGAAAACTGATACCTACTAACAAACTGCTGTCAACATGTTAGCGAGGCAGGGAGAGTGAGAGCACTGGTGTGTGCTGAGAGACGACAGAGAGGTGTGTGGGAGAATCAGCGTGAGGAGTCCAAACAAGTTTGGATTAATGACACTGAAACTCCTTTTTTTCCTTCCTCACTCGTGCTAAACTAACGCTGTTGTGACAGACTTGAAGAATGCAATCAGCACCATACAGAAAAAGGCAGGCGCTCACCGACAGAGTGATGACCGAATTCAGATGTAGTCGAGGTCACAGCTCCTGTGTTTCACTATTATTATCGTGTAGCTACATGGGCAGTCATAAATGTGACTATCAGAGAAGTTTCTCCCTTCTTGTAATACGTATAATTTGCACACAGCTCGTGCTATCCTGAATAGTTTCTGTGTTCTTACAGTTTCACACCGAGGAGAGAATTAATCCAGCTCTTCCAGAGGAACTTCTAAGTATCATTGTTTTTGAATAAATCCACTTTGGGATTCATATTGTGGAGTGAAAACAAAAAGAAAAAATATCAGCGCTGCCATATATTTCTGTAATTGTACGGAAGGAGCACAGAGCAGCCAGAATCACCCATAATTATAATATTGCTATAATTACAAAAGATTCTGATTGTCTGATTTCCAGCAGGCTTATTTTAGCCGCTGTCTTTATACACATTTGTTTTTGAAGATTGGGATTGACAATTATGATGATGTGCATCCCAGCATGAAATATTTTCATCAAGGACAGGAAAACGGGACATGTTAAGTGGACGTAACACATATGGAGATTCTGTGAAAGATGCGCGGCTAATTAAAGACCCAACTTTATTTTTTTTGTAATTTAAAAATGAAAGTATTTTATTCAGGGATTATTTTCACAGCTTTATTGGAGAGCAGCGTGACAGGGTACAGAGGATAAAAAAGAAACCCAAAAGGATTATAAAAGTGTCGTATCAGTTAGGTTTCTTAATCGCCTTGACAGTGTGTGGGTTATAATATTCACAGTGAAGTAAAAGATTTCTGCTCTGATATGAAAGATGTCAATTACTTTGAATAGGTTCAGACTTAACGCTGCCTCTTTCTACAGTTGAGCTCCCCGGTGGTGATTTACTTCTTATTTTGTCATTTCAGTAATTTAATCCAACAAATTGCACAAGAAAAAAAAAAAAAAAAACATGAACAGAATAAAACTGTCCATAGTAATTCACTCTGGAACTTTGTCGAGCAACAAGATAAGTATTTCTCTAAAAATCAATTTTCGAGAAGAGACAATGGAAACAAACCTAAGTGCTAGTTTGAACCAACCCCACAAGGCTTCCAGGGAAACCACGGAGCCTAAGAAGCACTTTATTAGCCAGCAGGGGGGGGTCAGGAGGACCAGCCCTATCATTGATTGAGGTTGGAGGATGCATCCACAGCTGCACTTTCTCTAAATTTCTAAGAGTAAATATGCACCTTTGAAGTAGGGGGTGCCTAGGAGCACTCCTCTGCACAGATTGTGTGGGTTTCTGTGGGGAGCTGTAGTTACGGGAAAGATCAATGGACAGGGCATTAGGGGGAAGAGTACACTGTCCAGCCCTCCAGCCTACAGAACAACTCAGCCGCTCCTAGATGGCCAGTATTATTGAGCTCAAGGCGCTTTAATTCTCCATGCTGCTCTGTCAGACTGAAGAATTCCAACCTTTCTGGCTGCAGAATGTGTTGGAGGGGAAAAAAAAGACAGATGAAATAGACCATGAACTGTATGTGCTGTACAACTAGTTTTGTTATTTTGCTTCTTAACACAGCAACAACTGTTTTATTTCGTGATCCTGAGGAAAAACTGAGGACAAAGATTTAAAAATGGCTGAGCAGTTCAACTTTGTTTCTCTAGCTAGGTCATAATCGTTGGGTAATTTGTTTCATACATGCACGAGAGGCAGATAAAAAATCTGTGTAGATAACAGTGTGAGACAATCAGTTGTAGTGGTAACAATACCGCAAATCTAATAGAACAACAATAGCCTGCACGTCTTGAATTTCCTTCAATAGGATTATTCAAAACAAAAATCAAATCCTATTTTTGACTGGACTCCTCTTGTCTGCATAATTACTGACTGGAAAACTCATCCATCCACTTTGTGAAAGCATGGAAAAACCCATATCCTGCTCATTGTGTGGCTGGGTGTGTGTACTTGTGGCAGGCTTTAAGTGCATTAGATGTGTGCTGAACACACAGCTTCCATACTGTGGTTTGTAAGGACTATGGAAAAGCCTTCTGGGGTAGCCACGCTTCCAGATGTAGCTAATCTGCTTGTGGTCGCCGCAGAGTGATAAGAGAGCAAAGATGTTTAAGTTTTTCCTCTTCTCCATATGTTTTGAAGTGTTTCAACCTCAGTGATGGTTAAGATATTAAAAGAAAATAAAGACAATACTGAATGTAGTTTCATACAGGATAATCCATCGGCATCTTTATTTAGTATTAATTCAAACAGGCCTGATTAAGATGAGTATGGTTCAGTCAACAATAGGGCGAGAAGTCGCCATGTGTGCTCTTCACGGCGTGTCAGAGTGTAGTGCCTCTGCGCTCCCAGGTGTCGTGAGGGTTTGGCTCCACCAGGCTTGGGAGATGCCGCCAGAGAGAGTTAGCATTTACAACCCCTGTCACACTCCACAAAACACTGTGTCACTCAAGCACAGCCCGCGTGGCAGCTCTGGCATTAATGGAGACATTGACATCTTCCGACAGGGTGTTTATCTAATACTAATGCTAAGCAACCGGAGCCAGTTGCCCCCACATGGAGCCATCAAACCCCACTGCGGACTTCAGTGTCTGGCCATCACACTAGTTTTCCCATTCATCCCTCAAGACTGAAAGAATTCATAACAATGACTTCTCCGCTGCTCGGTGTCATGTCTGGTTTTTATCATTCTGCCAGATATTTCTATGGCCGCCGGCGTAACTCATGCTTCACAGGTGCTTTGGACAAAGTAAAGTCAGTTTCTGACTTATTGCAGGAAACGTCACCTGTGTGCGCTGGCGTGAATTTCTGAGTTCAGGGCCTCTTAAAAAAAAAGATGTTTACATATTTCTGCTGCAGTGGAGTTTCAACACACACACGGACCAACTTTCACAGAAACAGACTGAAGCCTGTCGTACATGCTTGTAGAAAAATATGGTTTAGAAACAAGAAAAGACATTTAAATAGTCCTCATGTATCCATCAATACATTGCTTCTTTGTTGTACATAAAAAAAATAAATTGCCAGATAATTTGAGCTGAAAATAAGACCGCAATGAGACCAAACTCACTGCGCGATATACGGTGTGGTGAATAAAGGCCACAAAAATTCCTATATGCTGCTATACGTATCAAAGACTGATGATGGGTTCATGAAGTGTATGGAGCTATCTTTAGAGGATTGATTTCCCATACTGCCACGCAGTTGGCTGCATTTATATTCCATGCCTGTGGCTCCGTGACCCCTGGTTCTTCTTTGATGTGGCAGGCAGAAGCACAAACCAGGATGAGGCAGAGAGAGAAGGCTGAGGGATAGCAAAAGGTGACGCAGTCTACAATGGGAAGGGGGTGGGGGGGTGGGGGGTTGAGATATTTCATATGGTGGAGGTTTCTTGGAGGGATGAGCGAAGGGGATGAGGACGGGGATGAGGGAGTGTGAGAAAGACCGGTCTGAGTTTGCAGGGAGCGGTGGAAACCAATGAAGCCATCATCTGACAGAACTGGGAGAGTTTGCACCGAGGGCGGGTCGGTGGTGGTGGGTGGGCAGGAGGGAAGCCAGGCTGAGGGGAAGGGATCGAGTGATGGTGGGGGGCTGGGAGAGGGCATGACGGTGGCGCGAGCTGATAGAGATGTCAGCGCCGCTTCAGTAATCTCACGACGGCTGGCTGCAGCGAGGGGCCATCGAGGGGCCCACAAGAGCAGAGACATGATAGAGCAGACCACCCCGACAACAGTAGCAGGGGGCCAGGCAGTATGGACAAATCAAAGCGGGAAGAAGTAATTTTTGAGAAATTACAGAAATCTCCATGGAAATTAGCATGAAACACTTTCTAATCTCTTGCTTTTCACCACGGACGATAGGGGTCAGTGCTTCAAGTTCTCCGGCGCTTGCTTTCTCTTTCTCTCTCGCCCCATCCCTAATTTCATTATTCCCTCTTGATTTTTTTTTTTCCTTCACCCTCCTGCTTTTTATGTATACTCATTTTACAGCCTGACACTCCGAAATAGCCCCTCCCTCCGCTCATATTCTTCAACCATTCATTTGCTTGAACCCTTTTCATTGACCACAATTAAACGTTTAGATTTCAAAGGCAAATCAAGGCAGAGCCAAGCCATGCCCTCGGAGTGACACGGGATCAAGCTGTTGGGTTCTTTGGAGCCTCAGATGGGGTGAATCCCCCAAGATTTGTCCTCTGCACCCTTCCTTTCGTTCGTGTGGTGTCTGTCAGAGCTCAGAACGCTGTTCAAATGAATGGGAGGAGTGAGGCACCCTGAGTTGTGACCATGTGGTTATTGGTAATCAGCAGCTATAGCAGTCGTACAATGACGCCCGGAGCTGTAACTCGTCTCACCAGAAATATCTCATGGCTCAATGCACAGAAAAATGTGTGGAACAACACTGAAGATGTGCAGAAGTACCGTTTCCTTTTCTGACTGTTTTCTTTTAATTAGAAGTGTGAGGAAGTGTTTTGCCAGATTTCAACTTTTTTTTCCAACAGCTGTGTTTTTATTTATCGCAGCAACCTATTTTTCATCAATCCGTTATTATTATTAGCATTATTATTGTCAGAATTTATTTTTGCTACTTCTACGTGTCACCAACTATAGGTTTTACTTAAAGGAAAACAAAGATGCCCCCCCCCCCCCCCCCCGTTTCCCGATTTTTGCCTCCATGGCAACGCTGACTTGTCCTCTTTCATGGCCGTGGTCATATCATTGAACATTGTGCTAAACGCAGCAGCTCGCGAGCCACACTTTGTGCTTGCTCTATACATTAACTGTTTGTGTCGGTTTCAAGGCTGTGCACTCTTAAATGTTATTTTAACCTAAATCATTGTGTACATGGCCCTGACACTACACAATACAAATTCATTGATTTTTTCATCCTTTAATTCTTTCCTCCTCTGTTGAAGTTTTGATTATATTTTTCTAATTATATTATTGAAGGATGTATATAAAAGTAAAAAAAAAAGCAATTTTTGCACACAACTTTACTGACAATTTGGACACAGCAGAGAGAGGGAGTTTCCAGAGAATTTGGTCAAGGCGGATCCAGAAAACAGAGTGAAGCGAGTATAAAACAAGAGCCAATGGGAAAAAAATAAACTGGGTCACCTTTCTGTCCACTTGTAGTAGAATATGGAAAAATAACCTCACTTGCCTAAACAGTAATAATTTATCAATTTAAAGTAAACTTCACTGCTTGTCACTGATTTGCAGTTGTCATGCATTTTAATTTAAATCCATTAAACAGGATTGTTGTAAATGATGAATGCTTCTTTTCTATGTCTACCTTATTAAATGAAGACACACAAATTCACTAAGAGCTGGAGAAGACAAGATATAATGGGCATTAGGTCTGAAAGAAAAATAGTGGCATTTGATTAGCAGTACATTGTATGCTGATTCATGGGGAATAGCTGTATAGTGACGCTGGTGGGGAAGGCTTAATTAGAGTGCTTGCAGACTTGGCACATAGCAAGTGACAAGCAGCAGAAATGTGTGTAAGATATAGAAACCCTTCTAACCTCTAGTTAAACCCTCTCTTCCATTCTAACAGTTTGCCCTCTAATTAAGCTCCAGAGTTGGGTTGTCAAGTTTTTTGTCAAGTCTTTTTTTTTTTACCATTCATTGGCAATTTTGCTAATTGCAGCCAAAGAAAATGACATTATTCTCTAAAATCACAATATTGTGTAAAAATGTGCTCATGTTAGCACAAAGTCTCAGTAATGGTGGATTTAAAGAAAAGTTTCCGCACAAATTCAACGAAACAATCTGTCCCTTTCACATTTTTTAATTTTGTCTCTAAAATGTGTGTAAATGTTATTAACTGTTTATTGGACAATTTAATGTAATGTTTTATGCAATGTTAGAATATTTTATTAAATCTCACACATTATGAGGCATAACATGCATTAAATGTGATCTAATTCTCTCCTAAGCTACTGTTAAAGAACAATGACATGAAATTGAAGGTGCAGAAATGTACACCTCGTTTAACCCAGATGGTGCAGACATTTGACAGGGCCCGGCAGTACCTGCTCCCAGTTGCTGTTCTACCAGTAATAGATAGATGGCACTGCATCCAAGGTAGAGCAAAGGGCTGGAGACTTCTCTCCACAGTCTCTCAGGGTCTTACTCTCATTATCCATCTGAAAATTAACCTGTCAATTTATCAATCAACACCATCTTGAGTTTTCTGCCTCCTGTTTGGCACCGCGGCAACGCCGACACACAGATAACCAGGAGGTATGTGTTTGTTAGTGTATTGAATGAGCGTATTATCACTTAAATTACTGCTATGAATCACAATTGCTGCCAGGCTGTTGATAAGAGGTAAATACACAAGCAATTTTATTTTTAAAGTATATATCTGTTTATGTATTCTTTTGTGTTTCAGGAAAAATAAGGTCAGGGCCGGCCGGTCAGCATTCCGGCTTTGTTGCACAGACGTTTCTTTAAATGTCCATGAGGTTGTATTGTGAAGACTGAACTCGGTTTACTCCACCACGGCCCACATAGACAATAAATGACAAGGTTGCATTTCATTTATCAATTGTAACTTCATTCTGTATTAGAGAATCATTGTTAAGACAGATGGTTTCATTTTGAACAGAATTAACAATCCATAAAAGAGAAGACATTATTTAAAAGCCACACAAAATAAAATAACAACACAGATGATAATTATTTTCCCAATTTCCAAAAAAAGGTATTATGAAAATTAACAATCAGTTTTTTTAATGAACTGGATCAGTACAAGGAGAATCTTTGATCTTTTGATTGTTTATTGAAAAATGGAGTATTACTATTTATGCTTGTTCAGTCTTCATTTTTTTTTGGGGGGGGGTAATTTAGAAAAAACAATATCAATTAATTTGTGATCAAAAATAAAACAGAATTTTATGTTTAAATATGAAAATTACAATTAAAAAGTATTTCAAGGACATTGCACACATTTCCTAATTCTTCTCTGTTGACTTTGGAGTTACTGTTACAACTGCTCTTAGAAATATCTAAAAAGGGAGGCGGGTTGAAAATGTGTGTTTGCATGCTCAGCATGCTACAGAGTTATAATAAGCGCTGGGACATGTCTTTATCTCTAAATGGGTTATAATGTGATAAGCTAAACTAGACCCTCAAAAATCCCTACCAAGTGCAACCGCGGGTGGGGGACCTCAATTGCTTCAGTTCATTCGTCTTTTTTTTCCCCCTGGTATTTTCTTCGTCTCTGTTCAGTTTATTAGCCGCTACACGACAGGATCACTCGGAAAACGGAGGGACGCGAACAGCACCAGATAGGGGGTTATGAATGGCAGGAGGGACTTTTCTTTTTCCAATTGTTGTTATTTGCAAATGGTTTATTGTGTGGAGGTGTCGAACAGGGGGGCGCTAGTGAGGAAAGATGGTGGCGAGTATTTCAAAATGCTGACACAAAGACGGGAGAAAAAGGAACACAACATCTGGTAATTTGTTTCAGCAAGCTTAGCCTAATGATGTAAGCAGATTACTTTCCAGCAGAGTGGGAGAGGGGCATAGAGGTTTTTTTTTTTTTTCTTCTTCTTCTTCATTTTTTTTTCCATTGTGTGCCCCTCACGGGTCTGCCCCATCAAAGCTCGAGGCAGAGGCCCCTGCCATGCAGTTAGTTCATATTGTTGACTCTATGTATGCTCTTCCATGCCATTTGATAATTCACATACCCACCAAGTGGATTATGATCAGATCAGAAAATTGCTTGGCACACAGTGGGGGCTTGGGGCTTGTTTTGCAGCCTATTTTACCGCCTTTAAAGGGGGAACCTCCCTGACTATTGGAGGTGGGATATAAGCCACTCGATGCTGTGGGTGCCCCTGGCCTGATTTGCTCCCTCTCCTCATTGAGCAGAGATCAGTGGTATGCCCAGACTGAAAGCGAGGGCAGGAACCTGGTGTGATGAAGGACACTGGCTCCCAGTCAATGTGTGGAGGAGACTGGAGGATGAAACACACCATTAAGACCAATTTAGAGTGTTGCTCTAAATTTCAGCAGGACTGATCGATCCTGACAGGAGGGCATCGTACCGCCTGCCAGATCACTTAAACCACTGCCCCTTGTTTCACGTTACTTAATGTCATGTCATTGGCTATCATTCCCAGTCGAACCGTGAGCTGCTGGATTTCATTTCAATTACGACTTGTAGGATTACCTTTTATTTTTACACATCAGTAATCAATGAGGATTTTGATAATAATGTCATAATGCAATCTCAGTATAGCATTCTGTCTTTTTTCCCCTCTATTCTTAATCCAAAGTGAAATCCTCTGAGACTAGCTGTCCTGTTGGTTTATTGATTTTCCTCCCTTGCTCTTTGAACGCTGGACAGAAACTTGAGAGCCAAGGTACAGCAAAGACACTATACCTTACTAAAGGGTTGAAGCAGCAGACAGGGAGTTAACATGATGATGACAGAAGTGACAGATATTTACTGCGGGCCACATTCCATAAACGCATATTCAGATCCATCTTTGCCAAATTAAAACGACGGATATTTTCAATTTAAAAAACATTTCATTCTTAGAAAAGAAGAAATGTTTTAAGATTAAACTGTTTAAATGTTCCCATATTTATTTTTTTTTCTGTTTAAATTGTAGAATATTCTATTGAATGTAGATATCTGTGTGTTGTGATGTGCAGAGCCTGAGCAGACGCTGTGTGTTATTATTAAAGCAGTGCTGCTATCAGCCGGCATGTGCTGACATTTTATATGCCGTCTATTTATTAGTTGGGATGTTCATTGAAGCAGCTCAGGTTAAGTATCTTGCTCGGTGTCTGACTGCAGATATTGAACCTGCAGCCCTCTTGTCCCAAGTTCAGTTCCCTAACCACAACCAGTTTGCCCCTTTGAAGGATGAGGTCTCAGGAAGAGTGGAGCTATGTATACCACACAGACAGTGATCTATTCTGTGTCTGATATCATGTTGCTCCTTGTCACTGACTGATGTTACCTGCATCCCCCCGCGATGATTAGATCCATGACTGCGCCCACAGTTCCCTTATAAAATCACTTCCTTTCTTTTAACCCACAAGACACAGAGTCCTCTATCAGAGGAGTGAATGAGTGAAGTTATTTTAGAGCATGATATTGCTTTGTTGTGTGCTGTCACTCCATCCTTGACAAATGTTCCTCATCTGAGCTGGTGACATGCTCCACTGTATAAATGGGTTAGGAGCCAGAATTTAAGGTATGTAAGTAACAATGCTCTGAGACATCTGCTTAGCATTTGCATGCAATGAAACGTAATGTAATCAAAGTAATAGGTGATTTATCTGCCATTATGAGCGTCCTTGCTCTGCTTTACTGCAACCTTCCACCTGCACCCTGACAACAAGAGGATTTCAGTAAAAAGAGAGACGTCCTCGGCTGCAGTCAAAGGTTCTGCATTTGTTACCTTTTAAAAACATGTTTTTATTGCACGTGAAGGTTTAGATGAAGTGGTATTTAAAAAAAATACAAAAAGTGAGATCTTCTCATGAGGCTGTTTAACAGAATTAAATTATTTCTTGCACTGCAAATGTCTTTTCACTTTTCAAGTTTATCATTAAGTGTAACTGGGTAATTAATAACTTTTAGCAGCACTTATATTATTTTACAAACTTTTAATTAAATTAGACTGGAGAATGATCAAGCATTTAGTTGAGTGTACCAAAGTGTAGTCTGATTTGGTCCATGATGAGTAGCTCATTGTACCTTTTAATGATTTGTGTGATGCGTACCTTCAGGGGCCGTCTGTGTCACCAGCTGAGGCGTTAATACAAATATAGCAGATCATTTGTGAACTAACCGGTTTTTAAGTGGCTTTCTCCAAAAGTGTGACAGGCAGGTGGGGAAACATGGAAGAAGTAATTAGGTATTTGCTGCCACTGAACCATCCTGAGGATTAAGATGTTTAGGTGACAGATTTTATATATGGACAGATTCTAGTCTTTTTTTATTTTTTATTTTATTTTACAGGATTATTTATTTATTTATGTATTGATTTGCCACCGATATAAGTAAGAACGGCAACAATTCATTCTACAAAAATAACATCATTAAATAATCTAATTAGTTTGCGCTGTTCTCTTTTAAAAATAAATAGTTGGGCAATTGATAAAGTCTATGCGCCACCTTCACCGCCTCTCCATTTCGTAATCACAGGCAGTTTGGCAGCGCAACGTAATTAGTTTGCACGCCAGATTTCCCATGAGTCCCAACCTAGCTCAAAGCCAATCCCTTCCTCATCAGCAGCCCAGAGACTAAACACCTACTTTATCTGGTTCCCCCAAGGCTGTCCATCCATGGGGAGTCAGGGTGCCCTCAAAAACACTGCCAACGAGGGCTCCAGTGCCTTAGGCTGCTACGGGTGAAACTTCAGATGGCAGATGGCATGGGGAGGGAGAAGGACCATATCTTTAAGGTAGAACTGCCAAACAAAAAAAAAAGCGGAAATTCATATCCCAGAGCCTCACGTCCCGGGGCTGAGATTAAAGCATGAAATATATGTTGAGAGGAGCCACAAATGTCTTCATTTCAAATGCTGTAAGTGATCAAAGTGTCTGATGTGTGGAGGCATGCTGCAGGGTATTTTTATGTTGTCACCAATTGACAATAACCAAGGAAATGTTTCACAGCTTGTTCAAATGTCACCATTGATAAACGGGACTGCCGAGTCTGAGTGTCATATATTGCAACAGCTATCTGTTGTAGAATGAGTTTGATTTGTATCAAGCGGACGTCAGTATCACAGCATGATCCCTCCATATTAGACTCTATGTGGCTGAGTTCTGTATTTCAAAGACGTTGTGAAGGCCGCTCTTTTGTCTCCGTCGCTCTTTTCATCGCGAGTATTTGCAGACATGTCCACATCAGAATTACCTCTGCCAGTCAACAGCAAGAAGTGATCGGGCAGTTTTTAATACTGCTAGGCCCATCTGGGAGAAGGACCCTTTTCATTCGACATACTTGGCTGCCTGTCGCCTCACCATAATGGGCGCGTTGAACGAGCTCTGAAGCAATAGCCAATTAAATGCCTTGAAGGGGATGCCTCGAGGCCCTGCATGAAAGGCTTCAGGTGTGAAATGCTTGTTTTTCAAGAGTGCTGCAAATGTTGGCTGCTTTCAAGTTTGCTGTTGCCCTACTGGCTTCCCCTTGCAGCCCACCCCAGCAGCCCTTCTCCCGTGGAGGAGGGTAGAGGGCAGAGGTGATGGGCAAGAGAAGACCACTTAAGTACAATTTTCTATTCAGCGTTCCAAACCTGTGCACTCTCGTGTTTTTCACCGCTGCCTCGTAACGGTGAACAGAGTTTCAGATGATGCAGACAATAGCTTTTTAGTGCACAATGGAGAGACGAGGAGAAGCTGAAGGGCAGACAGGGGGAAATATGGATGAGACAGAAAGTCTGCACGCGTGAATCCAAGCCAGGGGCTGCAGTGGCTGGCCGTGGCAGGGGTTGTCTAGCTAGAGGGGGGCTTAAAAAGAGATGGATTATTTGCTAATTGTGGTCATTTCTGACCAGACCATGACAGGTTCAATGGCTACTTTAATGTGTTATTGAATACAACAGAACTTTGAAACATAATGGTGAGAGATGCTTCTGTTTTCAGCCTCCTTCAGGGGATGCAGGAATGTTCATTCATTGCTCAAGTTTAAGAATAAGCCGCCTCATTTCTGTGCAGCGAATGGTCGCTACCTTCACATCTGAGGTATTTCAAACCAGCCCAGACTGAATTATTCACACTGCTGTATTTCTATTTGCACTTGTTTTCCACCACAGAAAACAGGGAGACAGTCTTAGATCACTGAGGAACTACATTAAAAGATGCCTGCAGGAGCTAAGAGGGGATAAATCCAGGGGATATTAATCTTATTAGGATCATACATCACTAGGATGTCAGGTGAGGAGACAAATGAGGAGTCTGTTTATCTGAGCTAAGCTATTGTGGTTTACCTAGCCATTGCGCTGGGCCCATATTGCCACTAATAAATTGGTTAAGTCTGTGCAGAGTGATTGTAATGAAGTTAAGGGACTGGCTCGTCTGAGCTCCAGCTACTACGGCCAGCATCCTTGCATCCCCCCTTTTTATCAGTCCAGATTGGGAGAGCCCTTTCGATAAGATGTAGAGAGGAGAAATCAAAATAAATGGAGTCCATTAAAAGCAGCAATGCATCAACTGCTTGATAAAGTGATTAATAAACAGGCCGGGATTGTGATTGATTAAAGCATTTAATCAAACTGTTAAAAGAGCGCCATTGGCAACAGTGCATGAATGTCCTGCATGGTTTAAATGCAGAAGACGCAACCTAATCATTGTTTTTTTTTTTTTTTTTTCCCTCTTGTGTATTACAAAGCCATGCTGATCTGAAGCATTTCAAATATCCGATTCTTACTCATCATCAACGCATCTTTTCAGAAATGATCAGAAGTTCGCCCCAATACTTAGACGCCGTGACTCTCAAGTCTCTGCAGCATTTAGTTCCCCATTTCAATAAAAGAGCAGTGATTGACTTAAGTGGCGACGTGGACTCATTACAGGTGTTTTGAATATGCCCACATACGCTGGCATTAGAATCACTCATAGTAATCAATGACGAAAACCCTCATGCAGTCTCTCAAGGTGGAGGATGAGTGGGCAGTGACAGGCAGGTAGCACTGTTTGTGAGACTTAAATGTCATTCAAAGTCACTAATGCAAAGGGAAACACGGAACAGATTGACACACCGGGCTCGCTAAAGTTCAGCCTTGATGTATAGCACATTAAGATAGGAAATTACAGATGTTGTAATTATCAGCAATGAGTGACCTCATGCGTGAGAGGGTGTCGGGTTAAAGTACTTGTACTTTGCTTTTAAGATGTGTAGCACAAGAAAAGATTGGCGCGTGTCTGCAAATGGCACGCTTTTATTGAAATGAATGGGGCAATTTGGGGGAAAGTCATGTTAAGAATAATTTCCACAGCGCATTTTCATTCACCCTCATGAGTTGGGAAGAGGCGCGTTTATTCTTCCACTTGTTTTCACAATTTGGAAATAATGACTTTACATTCAGTACAGAGATTCACACTGACCAAAGGAGGTGTATATAAGTATAGACCTCAGACCTGCATATACCTTATCTTTGTGGCTTTTTTCAGTAAAAAACATAAAGCATACAATGGAAACAGTATATTGTAATGAGTATAGTGCAGGGCAAACCTACAGAGGCTATAGAGCTGTTCAAACACAGCATTTCTTTTGTCACTGACTCTTGTCTCTGGAGAACATATGATTTTATGTGAAGTACTTTGTTCTAGTACATCCATTTTATAGTGTGTATTTCCTTTAGCTGTCTTCTCCTCCTCAGTATGTCAGAGAATGCATTACACTATTATTCCAGCACATGCACCTAATAGGTGTAGTTACTAGTATGTGAAAAATTCCATTTAGTTTTAAAATATTATGTACTGTATACAACTTTATGTTTATGAAATATTAAAAACAGCAGAAAAGTAATACGTCGTCATACATGTACCAGATTGTGTAATTGGATTCTGGATCCTGGGGCATTTACCATTGGGATTATTTATCAAATTAACAATTATATCCAACAATCATTTAGAATAAATATAGTTTTGAAGTCATACTTTTTCTTGAGTTTATTCACCGTCAGGGTTTTCTTTTGTCCTCCAAAAAAAAACAAAAAAAAACCATTCTGTCCTTCCACCAGTGAGAGGCAGCTCATCAAAGAATCTCTTTCTGTACAGTTCTGTGTGGTGGCAGCATTTCCACTGAAACAAGAGACGTGTCAGTTCTGCCACCGGGCTTTCTGGAAGTCCACCGACTTGAGTCAAGCCACCATTGTTGAACCTGTTCTCCCATATCTGTGTCGACCTGAGGCATTTCTCAAGATGGACTCAGCTGTCACACAAATACATGAATGCAGCCTGCGATTGCTCGTGGTTCCTTGTCATTAAGCTTGAAATGACGAGACACATTAGTAATCGCCTTTAATTTGTTGTTTTTTTTGGAGTAATAAGCATGTGACACTTTGAAATTACCAGATACAGTGCGTCCTATTTAATCCGAAGTCTCCTGCGAATGAATAGAAGTCAAATGAATGACACATGAATGACTTGTTAATTATGCAAATGCAGTGCTGCAGGAACCTGGTAAGTTGCGGGAACTCTGTCATCTAAAAGGGTATGGCGAGGGCGATAATGTAGCGGCTTGGCACGGCTCTCTTGATGTAATGACAGGTCAATTTGACTGGCTTTATGCTTTGCACCCTGGTTCTTTTCTCCGGCTCTGGCGTGGCTACCCCTGCCGCCTCCGCTGCCACCACCCCCCTCTCTCGTGTCCCTTGGACTTTGATTTCTCCTTTGTTCCACTGGCTCCACTACTGACACTTCCCAAGAATAAGAGATGCCACGCAGCCGTGACCCTTTCACACCACACCGATGACCTCTGTCTCTGCCATGCATGACCCCTCACCTAGAAGCTGACAGCTTGATTAATTGAAGAATGTTATGATTTATGAGTATCTTCTCAGCATGATTAACAAGGCAACAGGTGGCACAACCAAACAGCTAGCAGGAACATTTCTTGGGGAAGGGAAACAATAGAGGATTATATTTAGAAAGCCACGTTTTGTGTGTCGTTGACTGTCGCTGGGGTTGAGTCGTACATCATCTTGACTTTTTTGTCCAGCGCTGCAGTTTGGATATCTTAACAGAAGGGTCTTCTTTGTGCCCAGCTCGTCAGACCAGTGAGACCCACAGAAAGACGTCGTACATGAACAATTTGGCCGAACACTGATGTCAACCCACGTGTTTGATACCAGTTTTTAACTTGGTCAGGAAAACCTGATGAATAAGAGCTTGGAGGGTGAAGGAGAGAGACAATCTTTAAAACAAGGAATTCCTCCTCAACTAAGTTTATGTACGTATATAGGAATAGCTCATAGTGCACAGCTGACATTTTCCCGCTTGACTCGAGAATGTAAGAGGGACGAGCGCCGGTGGTGACACCGGGCCACATCCAATTGTCGACCCAAATGCTTTGCGAGTTAACTCACCTGACAGCTTCCCAGATAAGTCTGTCTTGTAGTCAAGACTCTTAACTGCGTAATGGAAGTTGGTGGTCCAACTCAGGTGACAAGGGGACGGGGGTGTTGGAGAGGTCATGCGAGACCTTCTCATCCACTAAGTCAGTCACAAAGGAGGACTATAGAGCAGTCTCTTGACACAGTGTCACCAGCGGACTGTCCAGCTGAGCGAAAGCGCATGGTAAGATGTGGCCTTTTTCTTTTGACATGGATTTGTTCTGACCTTATAGTTCCAGGATGTGACAACTGATGGATGATTGATGGTGCTGTCTCAGCAGTGACGGCAGAAAAGCAGGGCACCTTGGAGAAGTGTTCCCCTGACCCGCAGTGACCTGGCTCTAACCTCTGTCCGAAAACAAAAGATGGTCAGCTATGTCACCGTCTCTGCTTCTGATCATTGTCCAGAGAGAGTTTGTCCAAAAGGAGGTTATGTTTTCACCTCTGACCTTTTTTTGGAGTTGGTTTGTTTGATTGAAAGCAAGATAATTAAAAAAAAAAGAAAAAGAAAAACTCCTTGATGTGGAATGGGTCAGGGAAAAAACAGTTTAATTTGGCTATAGATGTTGATCAGAGGGTGGATACAGGTTTTTTTCTTTTTTTAAAATCTGTTGACTGAGCATGTTGAAATGTGTTGATGTGTTGTGACTTTTGTTTCCTTCTGTCGTCATTCGTTAAGCTATGGATCTTGATGAGGGCTGAAACAGCTGTATTCAGGGGACCATTGTCTTCTATTGTTTTTAAAAATCTAATTGTTGCTTCTCAGCTCAAACCTATCATTGCAAGAGTCTTATACTTTA
Source organism: Pseudorhombus dupliciocellatus (assembly GCA_016785235.1). Lineage (NCBI taxonomy): Eukaryota > Metazoa > Chordata > Actinopteri > Pleuronectiformes > Paralichthyidae > Pseudorhombus > Pseudorhombus dupliciocellatus. Next base: position 867,868 of record JAFBJW010000038.1, read on the forward strand.
AAAACGGCTGCACCGTGTGAAGTTTTCGTGGCCGGAACCTTCCCTGAGTGAAAAAATGTTGTTTACCAAGGATTGCCATCGATAAAAAATTAATTATTTGAGAGTCAGCAAAGGTTAATTTTTGTCAGAAACCTTTCGATCTGGAGCAGCTGACCCCAGCGGTGCTGGCCGCTGCACTTGCGCCTCGCTGAGGTGACGCGTGCAATGACCTGTGACATGGGCAGTGACAGCAGAGTAAACTGGGGCGTGCTCCCCTGCCTCGCTGTGCCTGGAGAGCTTAGAGGGCTCCCGGCTGAGAGGAGCAGGTTAAAGCACAGCGTTGCTCCCTTGTCACCAGCCCAGTGATCAGTAGCTCTGTCCTCCACAAACACTCCCCGGTCCAGCCACCCACCTCTGGTGTCTCCTAGAGACAGGGCTGCCCACCGCTGGTTGCCCCATATGTTTGGGCTGCACACAAGGTGGTTTCTCGGATACTGTGGTTGCTAATTATAAATTTAATTTGCATTTTAATTAGAATGGTGGAAAATTAAAGCCTGCCAGCTGGAGAATTTCAAAATGCTTTCCCTCCCTCCTTCTCTCTCTCTCTCCCTCTCTCGCTCTTCTCTCCTAGTTTAGACTGAGAACCACTCTGTCCTGTATTTGTTTATGTGAGCACAGCGGTGGCACCCCCACCTTCTCGATGAGGGGCTGTGTGTGCGGTGTCATTCCCGAGTTGTTCTACGACAACTTTACAACAGCGTTGTGAAAACAACCTAAGTTTCCTCCCCCGAGGAAATAATTCATGGCTTGTTTGACGCTGTGCGTAATTAGGTTAAGATCATTTTATATGAGTTCTAACAAGTTCCTCCTTGGTAGAGCCAGGTTCGTATCCGCGTCACGCCGCTCAGCCGACACACTTTACACATCCTGGGAAGAAAGCGATCTGCATGTGTGGGCTGGTAATATCATTCACTTTTGGTCATTATTTTCCAATCTCCATAATTTGTCCCGTTCCCGTGTTGTTCCCCTATGGTCATTCTCATTCCCTCTCCCACCACCCACGGGTGTCCTTGCTCAATAATTGTCATTAATTGATTGACAGCTCTGATAGACCCATCTAACCTCGGTTCTGCTCTTGTGTCTATGTTTTAAATGAGAGCTTGTACATCCAGTGACCTTGTCTGCCCGTCAGCTGTCAGCCGATGTGAAGCCAATCCAGGGAATGTCTCACCTTAGCGAAGTAGACCACGCTAAATGATTGTAATTGGTTGGTGAATCTAGCTGGCGCCGCGCCGTGCATGGTGAACGCGGGTTAAAGTTTTGTTTCAACTGTTATGCATTCATCTCACTGATAATCCAATCTCCATCACACATTTAGTCCGGTTTGCTTTTTCATGCATGTTAATGTTTCCCAGAACTGTGTGGTTAAATCTGACAGAATTGAAATAGGAGCTTTGGAAACTCATGAGAGCAGGTGATCCTCTTATTGAGCATTTTTCTCTAAATTTGTGTCAAATTATATGTAAATACAAACTTTCAACTGAAATGTTCGCGCCTGCCTTTCCTTTGAGAGTGATCCAGAATAAGGTTTCTGAGATGGTAATCAAAGCCAGAAAACTGACTAATCGGACCATTATTCCCACATTCACGCTTATTACGTTAATGATTTTTGTTACTCTATACGTTCTGGTTCTGGCTTTGGCTGCAAAAATTAAACAGCTAAGCATTTTTTTTTTTTTTTTTTTAAATAAACATTAGCGGTTTTCAAGAAGACAGCTCCGCCTTGATAGACGACTGAGCCTATTTTTTTTCCTGTACAATAATCCATGCATGTACTGTGTCCCAGGCACATGTAATGTCTGACATTCTTCCAGGTCGGTTTGGTTTGGGCGGCTGCCAGCCCCAGTTTTGCACCTCTTTGCGGGCCCAGTTTGATGTGGTGTGAATAACATTCAGACATACACACACGCCCTCATTAGCATTCATTCAGGGAAGCAATGCAGGACACCCTCTCTGCTCTGAGGGTGGCATTTGGCAAGGGCCAACTACACCTGGCAAAAAGTCCCCCCATATTTCCCCCTGCTTATCATGTTCATCGCATTTCATTTTCCATAACGCACAAAAACAGTCTTTGTTTTATCAGGGAACCGCTTCATGGGCGATTACTTGACATAAAGCCTTATTTATTTTTACACAAATGCAAGCAGTAATCACACGTTAATACTGCGTAGTCCCATCTAAACGCCAGACAATGCAACTCACATAAAGTCTTTGATGTGATACAGTGGGGGGAAATCTCTCTAAAGCTGCGATTAGACTAATGATTAAATTGAAAAATGAAAGCACAAGAGAACAGTCCATTCAGTGACCCTGAGAAGTCTGGCATGCAGCAGCTTCTCCCTCTAAGGCATGGATCCATCAGCCTTAGTCTGGAGCAACTGTGGCTATGTGAGAAACGCTTGGCAAGAGGAAGGCACACATTCTCCAGATTTGAATCTGTGCTATGCTGTGTCTGTTACTCTGTATAACAATCCCTTCGTCTCGACGTGTCCACCCTGCTCTCTGATCTGTAGCGCTGCTGTGTGCAGCAGCAGGTTCCAGCATGTAAAACTCAACATCCCAGAATAGCACAGCATTAGGCAGTCGAGGGTTTTAAAAGGCTTTGCACTAATTAACCAATAAAGTTTTAGGCAAGTCAGTCAAGATTGGAAGGCCTTTTTTCCTATTAATTTTCTAAACACACATATAGAAATCTAGTGAATAATTTAATTCCTTTATCTGCAAAAAAATAAGTCTTGGCAATTGGCTATTGAAGACCCCTTTCGCTTTATCTTTGTCAATTGTCAAATATTTGAGTGTATGAAGTGGTGTGATGAGGTGCAGAGACAGATATTTGAAGGGATTTTAACTCATTTGAGCAATTACATGCTTAACTGGCCCAAGATAATCTGTCATCCAAAGCTTCTGTCTCGGGCTCTCCCTCTCTTTTCCGATCCTCCACTCTCTCATACCCTCCTATGTGGCACAAGAGAAGCTCAGAATAGTAGGATTTAGAGCACAAAAGCTTACCCTGAATGGAATGAAGGCCTCCGAGAAATTAATTGCTTCTAACAAACAGCATGACTGCTAGCATGTTTTGTGTCCCATTCTTATCAGCCTGCAGAGGTAGAGGGCTGGGCGACAGGTCTGGAAAGCATGAACCTACAAACGAGCAGAGCAGGCGACAGGAATTTCTTCTTGTATTATCTTTTTTTAATTCAAGGATGGATGTTTATTTAAGGGTGATTTCTTTTTTTTTTTTGTTAAATATGTGATTCTGTTTGCAAACAGCCTGTAAAGAACGCACTTCTTCCCCATTTAATTGAGGAATATCCGTATCAATTAATTAACTGTATAGCTTTGGGAAGCATTCATGGAAGCATTAACTAGGGCAGTTATGGGATTTACTTTTGTGAGGGTGTGTGGCATATTTGCCCCATTTCTGTTCTCTGCTTGCTCCCACTCCCACATGTCACCATTCTGTCTACCACCACCAGCGTGGCATCTATCATCCACCACAGACGCCACGGCACCCCACAAAAGGAGGCTGGAGCATGCACAAAGACATTTGCATTTTTGCATCTCATTACGGTGATAATTGCATGCCAGTGTAAGCAGCTCGCTCTCCATTATCTCACGTAATTTTATCAGTGACGTTTGAAACGTGTGTTTAAATGTCAATTATTGACTACAAAAAATGAGCGACCTTTGTGGAGTCATCTCTCTCTGCCTCTCTTCTCCATCCTCAGTTCATACTCTCTCTCTCTCTCTCTCTCTCGCTCGCTCTCTGCCCATGGGCTTATCTGTTCCTCACGTCTTCTGTGGCTCCTCACGCTGTTCTTCCAGCTACATGTGGACCGACAACAGTCAGTTGACTTTCATATGGTTATTAATGTTAATATACTCACTGTCAACAGTGCGTCTCCAGATCTCATTAAAACAACAGCCATAATGAAGAAGGTGTCCACAACAATGACACCATGAACACATCCTCAGTGATCAGTAATGAACCGGTACCAGTAGCTTTAGTTATATTGGATATGTTAGCGGATAGTTTAGTAATAAAGTTAATCCGTGAACCGAGGCACTGCTGTCATTCAGACATTAATAAATAAAAGGCGATCAATAAAAGTGATGGATTCATCAAGTTATTGTTTTAAAAGCTTCTAGACACATTTAATATGGTCTCTTTTTTCTAAACTTTCTAATACTATATACTGTCTATAATTTTAGAGTATTTATATTGTACACAGTATGCCATTTAGGGGATGTAAAACCTTGTCTTTTAAGGTGCTGTACACAATAGTCATCATTTGGGAAATGTTTTAAATATAATGTTTTATGCAGTATAATTCAATACAATACACAAACTGAATGAGATCATTTTAAAGAAGTGGTAGAGGGGTAACTTCCTGTCAAGGCTGAAGATTTTAGTCAAATTTACCTGATAGATAATAAAGAGGCAGACACTGTAATGTACATTAGTTCTATTGTGTATGTTTTGTTTTTTTTTGTTTTTTTTTTTTAAAAGAGACTTCATTGTTGGAGCTTTTTAGTCGTGATATTGAAGAAGCTGTATTATTCCTGATTGGACGGCATGTTCTGTCACCTGTCTAACCTTCATCCATCAGAGCCATTTCTGAAATTCTCCATCAATGAACAGGATGACAATAAATGCAGGAACGTACCTGTGGAAGCCCTGTTATTTTTAGGGAATAAAACCTTCTTTGTAATTATAATAAGATAACTTTTTACGCACCATGAAGATGAAACTTTTGTGGGTTATTATGTTCTTAGTAGAGAAATGGCAAAAATGGAAGATCTAACTTTCCTTCATTAACTTTCAAAATAAAAAGTCTCTAAAATTGTTGTTTTTATTTTCTAGACACTTTTGAAGAAAGCAACAGACTCTGTTTAGTTTCCTGTTTAGAATCTTCTTTAATCTGCTCATTATATGAAAGGTCACTTTGTTTTTCTGGTGAAAAATGAATAATGAATGAACAGTGGATCCCCTTCATTACTTGAATTCTTATTCAAGAAGTTTTTGATGAATAGAGACATAAAATCTCTTAATATTCGCTAGGTGGGGATATATTACACATATTACTGTGTCATTAATACTGCGTGGTCTTCCACATATATATAAAAACATGGGGACGCTTTATACACTGCATAAGGCTTCAGCTGACTGAGCATGCACGTAATGAGCTGACAACCAGAAGAACCACAATCTTTAAGAGTTTATCAAACTACTTGCACCTTCTAATTAAAGGAAACACAACCCACCAGGATACATTTACATTTGATTTGATCTGGAGCAGAAAATCTCCTTATTAGCATCCTCCTCCCCGTGAATATGACAGTAATTGCAGCCTCACTCTGTTCCTGTTGTCTTTCTCTCGTCGAACACATTTAGCAAATTTATCGCGTACTGTAGGTTATTACTATGCCATACAGTCTGGGGAATCAAATAAATCACTTAGGTTATCTTATTAATTAAGTCAAAATAAATGTGCAAGAGCTAATTTATTCCCTCCAAATACCATGGGATCTCCCACTGCAACTAATGGCTTAGTCTGACATTTCATAGTCTTAACAAATAACCTGAAGTAATTCAGTTAGATTTTTTCCAATTAGAGATGATTATAGTCAGTGCAGCACAGCACATATACTGTACATGTACTGTATGTGTGTTTATAAAACACATTAGGCAGAAGCAGCAAACTGCAGCAGCTCAGAGCGTGGGGGCAGTGAGAGCAACTGTATAACCCAGGCATATGACAGTGCTGAACCCCTGTGCCCCTGCCCTCACCCACCCCCCCAGGCCCTCAGTGGAATAACACTTGATCCATAGCTCTCGAGTCTCTGTCCACGCCTCCCTTTTATGGCTCCTGGGCATGTGAAGACCCCGAGCCAGCCGTGCTTATCTGACCCTAACCTTGGCGTATGGTGACCTTGACCCGTTCCTCACCCCTTCCTCATCCTCAGGGCTACATCTGTTCCTTTCCCCAGGACACCCAAGTAGTTAGTGATATTGAAACATCACCTTGGGGCTCCATTTGTTTTCTCTGGAGAGGTCAGCAAGGGGTTGTCATTAGGACTGAACTTGATCCCCTACTTCCCCATAAATTGGTCCGTCCATGCAAGGAGTGAGCAGACTGTAAATAATGAGCGTATAATGCCGAACATGAAACAGAATCTCAAAACTGACACCGAATACTTTTTGCTCTTTTCATATTATATAGATCCGTTTCTTTCCATGTAGTCGAATGTGCCACAGAAAGACAATTAAACTATGAGGCCACGAACACACGGGGAGAGGAGAGGCAGCTTGTGCAGGCTGTTGGTGGAACAATGGAAAACCCCAAGATTTGATGAATAGTTTAACCTGACAGACAAAGATATACATACTGTACTGTACACTTACTCATATTGTCACTTTTCTCATTAGGTAATTGCTGCAGTTTGAATTGTAACTTGTATTTGGCCTCTCATTGTTTTCGGTTGCCGTCTTTTCAGCCCATCAGTTTGTCCCGGGATGATATCTTGATTGTGATGCCCTTTATTATTTTGCCTTGTGTTTTGGCAGTTCTGTGAATTGGCTGACCTTTCTGGGAGTCTTCCCTATATTCTCTACTGTAGAGACAGGCGTCCTTGCCACACACGGCTATACCATACAACACGGGCTTGATATTAATATTAATGAACACACACCTTACAATGTCAGGTTTTAATGGATAATAAATTAAAGGCGTTCTTGTCGACTGTTAACTTTCTCTGGGCAATAAACATCAGCCAAGGCAGGATGCGGTCGTCCTAAGCGATGATAATTTAATAAATCATAAGAGCGATTGAGGGAGGGTTTATTCTTTCCTGTCATGCAGATCAAATTCATGCCTTGCACCGCAAAGGAAAGATGTCTTTGGGAAATTAAGGAGAAGAAAGAAGGCCTCGGAGCGGTATCGTGTTCGGTAACTATGTGAAAATGTATTTTCCGTCTCTTCCAGTCTCGTGGTATCATATCACACTGGAGTCAAGGAGGAGGCTAAAGGTTACAACTCTGAAGCATGGCATTGATCCTAACACCTGACAGCATCTCTCTGCATTTCTTTTAGCCTCCCTTTGTTCTCTGAAATTGTAACGATATGTGGTTTTTAGATAAAGGCTAAACTAAGACAAAACAACTGTTACATTATTGTGATCCAAATGCATATAGATTTATATCCACGTTGTTATCAGGACAGTAATTTAGGACAAATGATTCTCTTCTGTAATTCCCTTTATAACATCGACCCAGACATGAGGCTGTAAGCTGAGGTGTTGTCGAGCCCACTGTGCTCTGCATATCATAAATCAGACCTAACTGACATTTTTTTTAAAGAGAATGAATATCCACCCACTCTCTGTGGAAGGGCCATGGTATTTGTATGGTCAATGTGACCTTTCTCCATACCCTCTCAGATTAGGTGTACGACACAGAAAATTGCGCTCTTGCTGCAGTCCATAAATCATACCGGGACATTTTTTTCTTTAAAGAGGTATGTAAATACCAGTGTACTAGCTAGGTAAACAACACTAACCCTGATACAAATGGCTTGAAATTGAAGAAAAGCACCTTATTTTTCAGCTGAAATTGCTTTTGAAATCCAGTTCTGGCACATGGGATGAAGGAGCCATGAAATGATTTGTGCTGGGGGAATAGAAATGGGTTGATGATAACCACACTCGACACAGTTCCTGTGTTGGGGAGTTCGAGCAATGATCAAAGATATCATTGTTGCACATTATTTTCCCCCCGTGCAGACCCCAAATGCATCTGTATCTGGAGTGACACCCACCCCTATGCACTCAGACTATATTTCGTTTTAGGGAACAAAGGCCCTCCACCACATAAGGCAGGGGTCGAGCTCGGGTGTGCAGCATTTGCAGCAAATATGGAGCCTCCTGTTCCTCAGTCTGTCCCCTCAGACGACTCGTCCATGTGGAACTCCACTTCTTTTAGCATAAACTGTAGAAAATTCTTGTGGTCAGCGTGTCCACTGTGCTTAATGAGCCAGTCTGCATTGTTGGCTGCACTGGGAGTGGATTAAATGCCAAAAACATGGTGAGCGCGGAATACAGTGTTAGCCGTAACGGCATAGTTACCATTCCTTTTAAACCCAAGTGTCTGTCCATGCTCTTTTTTTGGCAACTCCTCAGCACCTGCAATCCCACACAGCGAGTCTCAAGGAGAGCTGCAGGGCACAAGCCATGACAGCCAAAGGGACTGCTAATTCCCAACATCTGGTACAAGATGGTGCTTTCCACGGTATCGCCGTGATCGTGGTAGCGCTGCGGTGGACGCTGCTTGGCAGCTTGTGGCATCAGCGTATTGAAGAATAACCCCCATCGTGTTCTAAGCAGAGCGGGTGGAGAGCAAACTGTTTCATTTCAGCACGGTGGACCACTGATGCCTGCAGTAGATCCCCTGTTATCTAATCAAACAGCACTGGTCAGTTATGATGCCAACTCCTAAATCCACAGCCGTCTGTAAAGCCGTGGGGGGAGATTAACTGCTACAGCGCCAGTGTCCTACATTCAAAGACTTCCTCTTAAGATCTCTTTTCCTGGAAAGTACAGTTATCCATACAAGCAAACACAGACAGAGACACGCCGAAATACAGCCTGAAGTAAGAGTCCTTCATGCTGTAATGGGGCTATCACAAAGACCACACAGCTTGCATTTTGGAAGAAGACTTGATGTTTTCTAAACCCTCTTTGTCTGCGACCACTAGAATATCTCAAAGAGACTTTAATCTCTGCCGTGGCGGAGCATTGGAGGACATGTTGTTTTGCCATATAGGTGCAGCCTTGAGTCTAAGACCCCCCCCCCCGTTAGTAGGAGAGAATAGGAACTCACAAAGAAAGGTGGCCCAAGACATTTATCCTTTCTGTCTTACGGTCTGCCGGAGCCCTAATAAGACCACGTGTTCTACCGTTGCCCTGTTATGTGGGTGCACTTCATTATAGTCCAAGAAGTTGGAGCTCTCACATTGCAGGCAAAGAGCTCTGGGCACTTTTTTAATATTTATATCACAGTCTGGTGTAGCAGTAATGATATTAGGGAGCTGACGGAATTCTCCACCCAGCTGGACATGTTAATTGAGAAGCCAGGATTTAAAGGCAAAGTTCACATTTGTGCAGATGGTGGGACAATGCACGATGGCAGACCTAGGTCAGTGTCATTTCCAAGCTATACCTTAATGGCACAATTTTTTTTCTCGCTCCCTTTTTTCCTCAAATTTGACACATGCTAGTCCCCGAGGTCCAGAGCGGTCTTTGGGCCTGGTCCCTGTACGTCAGTGCCCTTGGCGGAGGACTATATTTCATATTTGATAAATTCACAATAGTTTCTGTCTCACCTCCACTTTCAGGGTTAATGTGTATGTGTCAAATGAATATTTGGTTGAAATAGTAATAAGACAAATCCAGTAAAATGTTTTAAAAGATTACGTCATGTTTATCTCCTTGTTATATAATACATAGACGTAGATCACTTTTTTTAATCAGCTTTTAAGAACAAATGCTTGAGTGGAATATTGGTTGGACTGAGCTTTTCATTTGTTATTTAAAACTACTAGTGAGTGTAGGTTACCACACTGGGTATATCTGCCCTAGAGAGCTGTACCTGAAAGTTATTGTACATATATCATATTAGGCTCGAACCAGTTGCCGTAGGGCCCAAGTTTATTTCCAAAAAATACTCGTCCCCTCACTCGGAGTCCTGTCCTCATAAATTACACGCAGGCATTGTGTGGTGATAATGTGGTAATAAATCAAGCATTTGTACAAATTCAAATAATAACGCCAGATTGAAAATAGATTATCAGGGCAAATTAGGTTTTTAAAGTTATCCCACCAGTGAAAACAGCGTAAAGTGACAAGGCTGCGTGCAGGTGTCAGTGAAAGTCACTCTGCTGGGGAGTCTAACAGATGGGTTTATCTTGAGCGAGACGGATACTGTCACACCACACATCTACATCAAATTAGAGCACCCAGAGTGAGTCCTCCCCCCACTCTGTCCATACACCGGAAAGCAGGTGTCTGCTTAATAATTTGGTCAAAGATCAGCGAGTTAAAGGTTGAGGCCAGGGGCAGAGAGGGCTGGGGTCATCCTGGTGGTAGGGAGGTGGTGAGACATGATCTCCTCAAGTCTGGAACAGCCAAACCCCAAGGTCATCCATTAGTGCTCTGGCCCATTGGTGCTGGAAGACCCACAATAAATTTACTGTGCACCCTTAACCCTTTTAATACTCAGCATGACCCAGATGAGGAGATCAGCTCCCTCAGGGAGGGGAACATTACATTATTAGCACTATGCATCCATTGACAGCTATTATATTCTACGAGTGTATTGTGGGTGACTTCATACTGTAAATACTTCAACACATGATGCCACAATTTATGCATAGCTGCCATTCTTTTAACAGTTTTGTTTAGTTGTGACCGCAGTACATTTTAATCGATGGAATTCACTGCTTCTTAGTCATGTTAATAATAATGTGAGTGAGATTGCATCTTTAATTTAATTTACGGCAAGCTACTTTAATATCTAGAATCCCTCCCTTGGCCATCTGTGATCGGTTTCCAACACGCTGGTGATATTGTCATTGTCTGGCCAAATTTTTCCAAGAACATCTGAGTTATGACTGATCATTATCGGCTCTTTTCAAACAAGGAACAACTTATCTGCCTGTAATGTAATGTGTCTTTTTTTCCTTATTCTCTCAAGAAAAGGTGAGGTGGCAAGGAAGGAGGAGAATGAAATGTCAACAGTGTCAACCACTCCCTTTAAATAGGACTCTCCTATGATCCCTTGCTACCATGCTCGGTCAAACCTTTCCAGGTGTCAAGACTGGGCGTCAGAAAAAGAAATTAAAGTGACATAGTGTTGACAGGAAGGGAAGACATTCCAGTTTTCACCCCTCTCTAGACAAAGAGAGAGCCATCACCGCAGCACAGACACAGGCACTAATGAATGAAGCAACACCTTAACTTCTGCAGTGCAGGGCACTTTTGGCCGGGGGCACCCATACAGTGTCATTGATAATGGGATTCTGTATTGGACTGCTGTTGATTTGATGTCTACAGCAACCTCTCCCATGGCCTGCCATTTTGACACAGCTTAATTTTGCCCCTTGCCCATAAAGACATCCTGTTAGAGGGTGTTGCACAAGTGTTAGGTCTTCCCCACTTATATCTCACCGCTCAGAGCCTGTTTTATTAAGCAACGACAACTTGTCTAAATATATTATACCTGCATAGAAGATGTGTAATAATGTAAATGTGGGAGTCAGCAGTGTGTTCAAACAATGTTAATGGTACAAAAAAAATAATTTGCCGTTTAAAATCTGAGGGGTGAGTTTTTATTTATTTATTTATTTATTTAGACTCATGTGGTAATTCTTCTTTAACAGGGGATGTTGATGGCATTGTGAGGCATTAGCACACATTATACATGATACTAGCTTTGTATAAGCTGTGAGCCAATACTGTAAACTGACCTGATAGCACTGCTGCTGTTACTGTAGCAGGGAACAATTGGCACACTCCCAAACCTGCCTGGGTTGCACGATGTGATGTGGGGCATGTTCCAAGATGTAGACTTTAATTAGAGTGTATTACCCTAACAGTGCTTTAATTGTTATGTTCATGGGGTGCAGTAAACCGGAAAAAATATGTTTATTGGAAAAACATCTGCACCACGTGGTTTGTGGTGAATAAACGTAATAGTAGTAATTTGTTGTGAAGCCCTGTATGTGTACTACAGATTACTTTATTTACAGCCTATAAAAATCTGGCAGTAAGTGGTAATAAAGGAAATTGGATTGTATATTGACGTGCACAAACAGTAATTATGTTTTAAACAAGGGTTTGTTGTGTGTAGTTAGTAGTTAGTTCCTATAAGTTTTCTTTATGTTGAATATAAGTACTATGCCTTCAGTACTCCAGATTTATCCCTGGATAAAACAGTTAATGACCTCCTCCCTCTCTTGTTAGATTTTATATATGAACACACCTCCTACGTGTCTCCACTTTCTCATCTTGAGCTGTCTTCCTTATGCCCCCAACCATCACTCCCCTCCCTCCTCTAACAGACATACACCATGCACCCCCAGTATCCCCCCGCGTGCAAGGCTGGTGGCTCCTTTGTGTGACCTGTTCTCACACTGTTCCATCTCCACATCACGCAGCCAGCCTTTCACAGCAGCAATTCACCAGCAACAATCACACACTCACGCCTCAGAAAAAGACCTCTTGCTCCCTTTGCCAACCAATTAAGAACCATCTGGGCCTGGATGCAGGAAGAACAGTTTTCCTATTTTTTTTTTTTCTCATGATATGTTTTTGATGCAGAGTAGCACATTTTAAAAAAATGTGTGCGTGTGTGTATTTGCCTCCTTGAGAGTGAATCGTTCCAGCTACAGATAGCGTGCTTATCAATGTTAGGTTTTGTTAATTTCCGCAGAGCTCATGGAGGCCACAACACGGTTTAAAAAACACGACCAGAGCCAGCCGTTGCTTTTGAAGCTGCCACGCAAGTGTGTGATTCCTGCTGAACTTGAGGTCATAGATTCCCAGTGGCTGCGTAGGGCAGGGAATGGAGAGCAGCAGGGTTCAAGCCTTGGGTCAGTGGAGCTTCAGAAGTGGCCAGCCAGCTTTGTCCCAGGAGGGATGATGGTGACGGATTCACTGGTGTTTTCTCAAGGTCCGCTGAACCCTACAGCAAGGACTCCCAACTTCGAGCCTGCAGAAAGAGGCAGCGCTCCTCATCTCCAGTTCACAGAACTCCAAAAGAGAGGGGGCAGTCTGGATGGGCTCCAGGATGCCTCAAGAGACACAAAAATCCAGTCGCAACCTCACGGTGACACTGCCAAACCTCATTTCATTCTTTTCCTCTGCATATAATCTGCAGTACACATTAGGCCTCTGACATCCACCATAATGGTTCACTTCCCCATTGTGGGGAAGTGTTGAACCACTGTGTTGTCAAGTAGGCTTTATAAAGCTGAAAAGATATACTCCACCCTGTCTTTTTCCCCTCCTCAGTCTAACTAAGTTAAAAGGCTTACTAACCCCTCATCAAACTGGCAGGCCCACTGGCAGCGTATGTCCCAGCTGCGGCCCTGGCGAGGCAGTTCCCTTCTCCCCGTACATTGTTCCGGGCAGCACATCCAAGAGCTCTTGCTGTGTTATGTACTTAACTGAGGTCAGAGTTGACATTATCTGGGTCTTGTTGGCACTAGGGCCTCCTCTGATGATGGGACCCTCTTTCAGACTTGCCGACTTCAGCTCCTCCCTCGGAGCTAACCTCTGTGAAGACCAGGCAATCGACCACCTGCAAATCTTGCCCAGGGCTGGGGCCGTTGTTTAAAGGACTTTGCTCCATGACGGTCACGTGTGTGCTGTTTGCCCTGACCTGGTGTTTAGCGCTAGTTTAGCACAGATGCTCAAAGATTTACCTTTGATCTTTTTCGTTCTTTGGGTTGACGGGGGATTGGTTCAGTTCACACATGCAGATGGGAGATTTATGTTGTTAATTTGGTGGCTAGAAATGGCTGGAGCTCGGAGCCCTGTCACCCAAAAACAAGTCAAAATCCAACGCCTGCGACTCAAACTTGAAACGCAGGTGATTTTCTATCATATCAAAATTTGACATCTTGCAAAGCATATTGGAAAATTGATCCTTGAGCAGCATGTCGGCCAGGTTTGGAGGAAAATACACAACAGGGGATGAGTGTTCCTTGAGTTAAGCACTGTCATTTCCATTGAAGCAACACTTCCTCATTCACATCAGCCCCATGTTGTTACTGTGTTAGGAATTATATTTCAGAATATGCCGCATTTTGAAAAGATTTATCTCCCTTGTGCTCATCTTGTTCTCATTTTCTTGCTGTCCCTCTCCACTTCTCTCCATCTTGCAAACACACATACACGCAGACACACTGCAACATGCACACAACCACACATGCACAACCCCTCTTAAAACCAGTACTCCCCCCGATAGCAATTTTGTCAGAAGTTGACAATGTCTTGATTTAGTTGTCTGGCTGTTCCGGCCAGTTTTCCCCGCTGCGCTAATGTGAACAGGACATCCTGCTGGGCACCAAAGAATACCACTTCACGGCAGCCGCATAGCTGGCAGCTTTTATTTATGGAGCTAGCGAAATGAATGGGTATTAGTGTCCAAACATTTCACCATGCTCCTGCAGCCACACACAAAAGCCACTGATTTCCAGCAAATCTGCACTTATTTTATTCAAGACGACTAAAGCTAGGCAGAGGGAGAGGGAGAGAAAACATTTATAATGACTTAAAAGACCTCAGAAGAAGAATAGGAATTGCGTATGAAAAGGATTTCACGAGAGAGAAATCGAAAAAGAAAAATGGCCCCTCCATTTCAACTGCATTTTTTGTCAAGAGATGAAAATGGAAAATATCTCTAAAATGACTCAACTGCTCAAATTCACACAAAACTGCATTTCTTCCAACAATCACCTGCTTTTTTTTTTTTTAGTTGCTGTTTGCCTGCTTGCACAAAGCTTTGTGTTTCACAGGACTGCACCAGGAAGGAAAATTCATTTTATCATTTCTGAAATTGTCAATTTAAAGTGTCTTCACAAATCACTCCTGCTACCATTTAGCAATCCAGGCTGCCTACTGTCTTGTTAACCTATGAATTTTAAGTGAATGGCACCCATTAGGTAGCAGCAGCGCTGCTGACTCCTCTTGGCTTTTCTGCAGGGGTTAGGCTGAGGCAGAGTGCTCCGCTGGCCCCCCGGGCTGCACTTTGCCTGGTCTCTGTGTCCAGGACCTCATCAGCACAGAGTCCTCCTGTCCTCGTGTCCCTGCCACTCACCTCCGTGCTCTTCATCTGTCATTCCTGCCCTTCTGCAAACACACTCCACTGACATTTTGAAAAACTCTGGCATTCACCCTCAATATGGATTTTTTTTTTTTGATTATAGCTTTCTGTCTGCGAAGATTGCCGGTATTATTGACTTTGCAATCCTGTGACTATTTGCACAGCTCTTTTTCTCCCCTCTGCATCTTTGTGGAGTCCAGCAATAATATTCCCCTAGTTTCTCATAACCTCTTTTCATTATCCTTTCCTTTTTCATATTTTTTTCAGTTTTTCCTTCCCCATATATTTTTGCTAATCCCCTCTGGCCGTGGCCCTTTCTTTATGCCACCAGAGATCAGAGTTTCTGCAAAGCTTCGGTCACTGATGTCATTAAGATTGGGATCTGATACACTAGATGTCCAATGGTTAAATGCCCCTGGCCTGAACTCCCTATTGTCCTCCTAATTCCAAGAGGCAGCTTTGTTTCACTTGCTGTATAATAGCCTATAGGTTAAAGTTCTGCTGCTTTTGCTTTGAATTTACATCTTTCACAGGCTCCAGCCTCTTGTTCAGAGCCGGCGTTTTCTTTTTTTTTCCTCCTTTCATTTCCAGCGTGCCTCGTTGCCTGCAGGCAGCATGGCTGTTTTTGCTGTAGCTTTTCTGACAGTCTCCCACATCCAGGCATCTTTCGGAGGGTCAGAGGAGAACAACTTGACTTAACAGGTCAACGTAAGTGGGCCCCGCCCTTCTCCGGAGGGGAAGCCATGGAGCCCTCCATTAGGAGCTGACCTCCACGTTGCACTGGTCTGGCCCCAGCCAGGGTATCACATGGCTCTGCCTGAGACGCGCTGCTCATTAGAGCCTGCTGCCCGTAGCAGGATTAGGCCTTTTCATGGTTTATCCTCTACTCTGACAACTGACAATGGGCGAGGATAGCTGCTTCAAATGGAGTGTGCATATGAATCATGGAATTATAATTGCTCTTTCATGATGAGAATATTGGAAAATCTATCCACATGCACAATGCAAAGAATTAATTGGGGTCTGTTTTCAAGGGCACATTGCTACACTATATGAGCCCAAGAAAGAGGGAAGGGTAGTAATGAGGCATTTTCAATACAGCACACTGTCTCTTTCACAGCACCTGTACAAAGACTGCTGTTTGCACACACACTCGGATACCTTCTGCCAGTAACCTTTACCCACCATGATACTTTTACTCCAAGTTTCACTGCACTTAATACACAACGGAGTGGCCTGTTTACTTGTGTTGTGATGTTTTCAAAGAGCAACCCCATTAACAGTGGTGGCCCGTTCCCCGCGACCCCAGTGGTAGCTTCCTGAGGGTGTGCGGGTTACGGAGGGCTGCAGCTCGGGCGCCGAGTTGGAAAGTAAGATGAAACTACCTCTTGAGCTGTGTGGGAGGGAGAGGGCTGGTGATAATGCAGCAACGGAGCCACTATCTGCAGCGCCCGAGCCCCCAGTCATGCTTCCTATTTACACCACAAGTCTGTTTGTTTTCGTTATTCATATTTCATGTGGTATCATGCATGGAAGAGTCATTTTCCTCCTGGTGGAGGGCAGGTTACAGCTGGCTCTCAGGTCGCACGGCTCTCAACGAGTTGGGGCGGAGGGCGGCTATTTGGATTCAAAGCATCAAAACACTGCTGCACAAATAGAAAATAAATATTTCCCCTGGGACGTGATGCCCGTTGCTCAATAGTAAGCCAAAAAATAATAATAAAAAGTGAAATGTAGCTTTACATAAATTTGCTGAGTGAAAACCCTGATATAAAATGTTATGCTAAAATTTGTCGCTTTTAAATTATTGCCTTTAATAGTGCCATGAATGGGGGAAAAAAAAACAAACCCAATTAAAAGTGTGAACAGCAGCAACATTATTTACATGTGAAGTGAAGCTTTTTCACACTCATCTGTAATATACATAATGTGATAAGGACCAGGTATATTTAAAAGGTGTTAATTAAGTCCTTTCTATTTCAAATTAGTGTCATATCAATAATCACCTGTCAGTTTAAAAAAAAAAAACACACATTTAAATGTTCTTTGAGCTAAAATGACAGATCAACGGAGCATTTTAATTAACCAGGAAATGTACACGATACCTGAATGCGTATTGTATTTTTGAACTTTCCGAACTTTCATGGAGCTCCCACAATATAAATACAGATCTGAATGCATCATTAATTAATTTGGTTTTGCTAGTATCACAGAAATTCTTCTGGAGGCCTGTCAAAAACAGAAAGAGGACAGAGAAAAGAAGAACTGAAACTCTTGTTAGCAACGCAATTAAACTCTGGTAATGAGGTCAGACATCAGATCCAGTGCAAGTGATATCATTACACAGTCTGAACGGATGGGCCGCTCCAGCTGCCATGCTCTTGCTGTGGGATTAGACTCGCTGTCCTCGGGGCAGCACTTTTACTAGGCTGACCCCTGCCTGCCACTGGGGCACCAGCCACCCCCTGGGCTCCTGAGGGCTTCGGCCCCTCAGTTCCGCTGCCAGTGGCACCGACAGGACTACGGAGAAGTGAACTGTGCTGTATGATGACAGGGCCGGCCATTCCATTAGGAAGAGACAGGCAGGCACCAGCACACAATCCACCCTGTGTTGCCAACTACGAATTACTGGGTTCCTCTATTTCTGTCAGCTCATTTGTAAAAAACAACGAACAATGACAAGGTGATAAAAGGCCATTGTATCAGTGATTAGAGGGCTTCGTTTGAACCTGCTGATGGCTAAGATATGCCTCACAAATAAAGCACTACTTCATGCTGCCTTTCTGGGAAAAGAACCCTTTTCTCTTCAGTTGAAATCGTGGTTCATACTTGCAAACAAGATTGAAATAATGAAACATACAGATTGGTGGCAGTCTAATTTTCTTTCCCCATTGTCCAAAGCCTCGTTTGCTAAGTCCCTCGCAGGAGTCTGCTTAATTTGTCTTTTCTTATTTGCTCTGCTTGTGTGTTTTGTGCTGTGCTCTTTTTGTCTCTCATGATTACTTTGAGGATATCGTTATGACATACAGCAGCAACAATAATTCTTCTGTTCTAATTCATATCAATTAGTAGGGGATGGTAATTCAAACTGACGGCACAGTGTATCTTGAAAGGCTTGCGAGGATGTTGTGGCGGCAGCATCACTGTGCAGCCATAAGCCACCCTCCTTTCCCCTTTCTTCCCCCTCTCTGTCTTTCAGTCCACAACAAGGGGCTCCAAGCAAAGAGGACAATACGAGTCGGAGCCAGTACTTTGATAATTAGTTATTGATTGAGAACAATGGCATGGCGTACACTGTCGTATTAGCTCGACGCCAGTAGGTCGCGACACCAAGAGCAGCCATCAAGAAACGAGGGCCAAAACATGCCTGACTCCCCTAATAAGATATTCCTTCATGTTTTTCTCTTTCATTTCCCTCCTCTTTTCCCTTCCTCAGGCATGTTAGTGCTCGGGCTGCACGGGGTCAAAAGTATTAATGCTTGTGCACAAACGAGCGCCTGATGAAGGAGAATTTAATTAAATGCCCACTCGAGCTTCTCATACCACGTTGCCCCAATTGTCTTTATGTTTTTCTCTTTGTGTGTAGGACTTTTCATCACAAGTGTCCAAAAGAAAAAAGGAAAAACAGCACATAAAACTGAATGAGTGAATTTCCCTGGCATTGTTTTCACAACATACAGAAAGATTGAATGCCAAATGAAACACGTGAAAATATTGTGAAGTGGTGTTACATCGCAAATACCACCTCTAAAGGAAGCATACGTTTGTGTGCATGTATTTCATGATGTCAGTCTGTGGCATGGGTTTAGTCTTTGCCAGAATTTAATTAGAAAAAGTAAATAGTTCCTACGATTATAGTAAACACATATGATTGACCCGAACAGTGTGTCTCACATTCTGTTTTAGTCTGTTGTGCAAACAGAAGAACTTCCACACATATATACGTTGAAGGCTCGCATGCTTGTCAGAGACGGGGTCATTTAGTGAGGGTTTGGCTTTTAACCAAGCCGTGTTTACGTACAGCGGAATATCCTTAAATAATTGGTGGGTCTCCTTCGCTAAAGAGGGATATGTCAGGTTTGGCATCGGCGTGAAAGAAGCTCCCTGGCTCGCTTCACCTGATCCGTGGCCCTGTAAAGATGCAGCAGGCATTAAACAGAGCGGGCAGCAGCGTCAGCTGAACAATGGAGGACTGTCAGGACCGACAGCAGGGCACGGCTCCACCGTCACTGCTCTGACAGCAAGGGCCTCAGAGGGTAAACTGCTTTGCTGGAACTAATTAAACAGATGAAGTTATGACATGAATATGCAGATGTTGTTTACATTTCACCATATGGTATTATTTCAGGTAATAGCGCACAAGAGAGCCTTCCCACTCATTAACGTGAAGGGATGGAGTGAAAACACTGTCTATCAAGAGACACTCGCCGCATGTTTGAGAAATATGATCAGACCGATGCTCGGGTGTTGAAATCTATTTCAAGCCACTCAATTAACATACATGTTGATAGCTATTACAGTTTGATTTAAATTGTTAGCAGACTAGACGTAGGACGGGCTCTTCCGTATTGAAAGAAGGATTTCAATTTTCTTCAGGTCTATCTAAATGTGTCCGATTTCTTCTCGTTTAAAGTGTAAAATTAATTATCATAATACTGGCAACGTCTTGTTACCCACTATGACAATATTTTTCTCCGACTAATCCACAACCTATTATTAGCACTTATATTCAATAGTTACTGGTTCAATTAAATCCTGTTTCAGAGCTGCAGCGTGGCCTCGTACAGCAGGAGTCAGCTCTGTGCACCTTTAATTCTCAATGCACAACCTGCATTTTAACTCAACTTCTCTGTCTTTATTATATTTTTTATTTTTTTTTGCAAAGTGTTAAAAGTAGTGGAACAGTCTGAGTTCCTTCCCCAGTTTTGTGCGCAGCCTCACCATTCCCCCGGAGCGGGTGCTGAGAGGTTAAGAGGGAAAGGGCCGATGGAGTCGCGTTTAGTAAGAAGTGTGGGATCACGGGGGCCAGCTGGTGGGGTGATGGGGAGCGTAATTGTGCCCGCTGTGTGGATAGGGTGGGGGGGTGAAAGGATGGGGTGAGAAGCCCTGGAAAAAAGGGAGGGGAGGGGACACCTCAATTACCTGTGCTCCCTCTGACCCCGCTCTCCCTCTGTCTCTCTGTGGACAGACCCACTGTCTGAGAGGCGGGGCGCATTTCCACAGGCAGATGCACATCCCCCTCCTTTGTTCGAGATAGCATTCGCTCCTTCTGCGGAGCTGCAGAAACTTAATTGCAACAATCTCTGCTCTAATGCATTTCTCCTTTATTTGTCGCTGTCAAAAATTTCAATTTTACCTTTTAAAAACAGAAAATAAAAATCAAATCAAAGCTTTTTTTTGAGTGGGGGGGGGCGCTTTTTCCCTGGGACTTGGCTCGACAGCATCAGATTAAAGACGTAAAGCAAAATAAAAAGCACATTTATCCGAAGAGAGCAGCTCTCTCCAACATATTCAGCAGGTTACACGCAGCTGTCATAGTTTGTTTTGGAGCTCCTGCTCGGGCGAATACAGTAAGTGACAGAGACCGGTGTAAAATCAATACTTCACAGGAGTGTGATGTCTTAATAAACTCTCTGTGTTGTTCAGACAGGAAAGCTAGACGTGTACGAGGAGGACTACAGCGCAGGCCATTGTGCAGCTGTCAAGTCCGGCCCTCAAAAGCAGATGAAGCTGTCAGATTATTAATATATTTCTACTGACAGCCCCCAAGTCCACCCCTAAAACCCTCCTCTCTATCAGTGTCCCTCAAAAAAATATGCTCTGCTTCAAAGGCGGGGGCCACGGGGTTGGATGCAAGGTCAAAGGCCAAATACATTTTGAAAGCAAATTCTCTTCCTTTTGCAACCTGTTTTTATTGCTGTCGCTCCCCTCCTCTGTAGCGACCATTCAGCTGAAACTTAGGCTGAATTGGCAGCAGCTTTCAAAGCGCTTGGCAGCCTGGTGATCCTCAGGAGCTCTCAGCTGACATCTCTCTGGGTTTGTCTATGCTCTGGGGTCAGCGCGAGCCCTGACTCCCAGGACCCACTCACTCAGGCGCTACCATGAGTCAGTCCCGCAGACGGAAATTAAAATGTGAAAAGCTGTCTGACTGAAGGCATTCCTCGCCCCCCATGGCATTTTCCTTTCTCTGTGACAGTTCCTCTGAGACTGCTTTTTCTTTCATGTTTCTTTTTTTTTTTTTCTCTCTCTCTTTAGATTATTTAACAACATGCGAACAGAGCTGTCAAAGAGAGACATGCTTGATCGACAGAGCAGGGGAGTGTCTCAATCAACATGGGGTTAAATTCGATTTTCTGCATGTTCACTATGCCAGTCTCAAGCCAGTTATTGCCTCGGCTTGATGTTTTTTGATGGATCAATTATCCATTGTAACATGTCGTGAAGCCAAACAGAACGGCAACTATGACACCTGTCACAATTTCCTATTAGGCGAAGGAAATTGAAATAATTTAATGACAGCTAATTTACTCATTATTTTCAATCTCATTATGGCTGCGGCAATTTTGAGCTGTAAAAAAAATAACTGAAAGTGAAATATGACTACGTACTCAAAGTAAAGCACCACGACTATAGGGCTATTAATTTGATATCTCTCAGTGAAAACAGAAGGGAATAAATTGCACTTTATCAGATTCAGACAAAAACAAGCTTGAGAAGACGATGAGATCGCGGAGATGTATTTTTTTTTTTTTTTTTTTTTTCTACTTTAAAGCCCAGTGTAGATTAAGTTAAAGTCAGAGGTAACTCGGTGGAAAGAAAAACAATGATTTAAAAAGTACAGCTGAGAAAGTACTCATGTATAACAAGAAGGAACATAGAATTATGTACAAATCTTTATAATGAAGAATATATATTTTATCATCTTGTTTTTATGCCTTTTTCTCAGAAAGAAAAATACATGTAAAACAGTGAAATGTGTATAATATTTAATTGTAAGATGGCTTTAGACACGGGTCAACTCATCTTGACAGGAATTCACAATTATCGCTGCACCGTATTCTTCCGTCGCGCCATCTAATAAAGTCAAAGATATGACTTCAGATCAGGACAAAAGCGCGGCGAGCTGAACAGATGTGATATGCTTGTCAATAACACGTATGTGAGAAAGCTGCGTGGGAGCGTCTTATCGGTACATGTGTGCATATACTTGAATTTGCAAGTAAAGAACCTTATTGGGATTACCCATGGTACATTGTAGTTAGTATCATAAAGAGAAAGAGGGAGTGGATGCGTCTTTCCTTTTTTTTTTTTTTTTTTTTTGAGGGATTCAGTAAGCTCTCTGTCAATGGTTTGGAGTTGAATTGCTTTGGATGGCTCCCCTCATTCCATGGAATGATCTCAGACCTAATTTACTGGGCAGCTCAGGATCCAAAGCATACAAGGCTCTCCTCTGCATAGAATGTGTGAAATAGATAGAGCAGCCATCCCTCAGATGTGCTGCAGTAATCTTCAGCCAGAGCTCGTCCAGCAGGCCTCGCCCCTAAAGGGATTGATGCAGTGTCAGAACCTTTGGCTCAGGGGTCAGCCTCTCTTCTTGGCTCCCCAATCTGACAAAAGCTGAATTTCTTTCCCTCACTATTCGTTTCTCTTTTTTCTTCTATTGAATTCATCGGCGAGAGAGGCATGAGATGTGAGTGAATGAAACATTTTCATTAGAAGGGAGGAGAATCCCTGGTTAGAGATGAGGCCAGAGCTCATCTGAGCCAATGACATCCCCACCGATTCTTTCTTTTTTTTTTTTTCTTTCTTTCTATTTTTTGTCCTCCTTGCTTTCCCAAGCTGTCACTCCGTGCCGTGTGTGGCACGCTGATTGAAATCAGCACTGTGTCAGGGCCGTCATATCTCAGAAAGACATAAAACATGCAGAAACATCAATAAGCAACAGGCCGCTGACAGCTCTCAGGCACCGATCCCTGCGCGGAGAGATGAGGGGAAGGTTAGGACTCTGGGGGATGCCGTGTTGAAGTGTCTTCTTCAGGCTTCACTGAGACCCATGCAGGACAAGATAAAGTCTATCAGGTTATCGCCTAGTTCAAGTTGCTTCTCGGACAGCGGGGCCACTGGGATGCTGGATGTCAGAAGATCTGTGTGTGTGTGTGTGTGTGTGTGAGCGTGTGTGTCTGCGGGTCTGTGCTTGTGCAGGTGTGCAGTATTTTTCAGCCGAGAGCGGCTTTTCTACAGCATGAGGAACACTGCATCCTATTCTGAATGGAAAGTGTTTATTTTTAAAATATATTTATTGCAGATTATGTGCTCCAAATATTGTATGAAATCCCTGCTACCTCACTGCTAATAAGCCTTCCCGCGCTTTCTCTGGATTGAGAACCGTCTAGTTATACCCAGAGGTGGTGGCCAAAAGATGCTGTGGGATTTTCACTGTGTATTTAATTCACTAATGGGAGGTAAAGGTGATAGTCTGTTAGATCACAGCCTGACTCTTCCTCTTACCACTGCTAATTAGGCAAGTTTTATAGCCCAGTGAAACTGCTGAATCTCTTGTTTCTCACACTACGTAATGGTCATCCCAGCGCCCTCGGCTGCCTGTTCAGAATGATGATGCATTGGACAAATAATCAGCGTTACGTGATCCTGACACTGACGAGGTAAATCCACCGGTAATTAGTGTTGCGTGGCAGTCGACGGTGGGAGTTTTGGCTGGAGTTGTATTCTCCACCAAAAAGTTGAAGCCTATTATTTTAGCGTTGACGGGTTAACGGTGTGGACAGGCGCCCATCTGCATATCAAATGTGACTCCCATTATTTTATGTTGCCGCTCTGCTAACAGCGCCTCCCAGCACTCCTCCATGTTCTCCTCCATCTGCCTCCTGTCCATTGATCAGCCTTCCAGGGCATCAGTCTGTTTAGCATCTGCTGCAGGTTCCAGCAGCTCAGGTAACTATCTCGCTGCTCTCCGCCGCCTATTGATCTTCACGTCCACCTGCAGGAACATCTGTTTCAGCGTGTCGTTTGTCAGCGCGAGCAGCTACCTTGTTTCGCTCCACGTCTTGTCCACTTTCACTCACTCTCACAAAGAGACTCCAGCCCCGTGTGTGTGTTAAGTTGCTGTTTGGATTGTTCCAGTAATGAATAGGAAACCAGTCACCCATAGGTTTTACAGGTATAGCAGAACTCATTGTTGTTAAAAGATTTATTTACCTTCAACTTAAAATTCAGTTGTTTTGTTTTTTTCTAAATCAACATTTAGTCACAAATTAACAACATATGTAGAAGTTGTGTAACTACAGAACATTTATGTGCATTCAAACACTCAAACACACCTTGGTAACGTAGGTCAAATATTATTTTATTCTGAATTATTAATTCAAATATTATTAGATTAGATTTGGGATAAAATCTAATTTGAACGGAATTGCAAACAAAGAAACCTCACAACATTTTTTTTTTCATTTAACAATTATTATTCTTTCTCAGAATCAAAGTCATTTGCTTGTTTATATTGGGAATAAGCCAGAAAACATTTTCTGTATTGTCTCTTTTTTCACACTGAGCAGAAAGCGTGACAGTCGCGGGCCGAGCAGCGTCGGCTTGCATCTTCAAATTTGTTTCCTGCTTCCAGCGCTCAGAGGCACCGCTGCAGCACAGTTTAATTTGCTCTTTTGCAATGACGGGGCGTAGGTTAGTTAATTTCAATTTTTGATTTCAAAAGCTATCAAATACAGCTCAGATGAGAAATCAATTTTCCCAGCTGCCCCGGCTTTGTGGTGAAAAGAACAGCCGCCATTGGTGCGCAGCCCGTCACATGACCGAGTCAGGGATTAGTTCAGCAGGCCCATGTTGCCACCACCTCAATTACAGGCTGCCTCTTGTCATTTACCACTATAACATCTCATTCTCAGACACAACTCATATTTAATTCATGAAAGCCTGTTCAAGAGTAATTGTAATATAGATTGTTATAGAAAATTTAGAGCGCAACTTTTTTTTTTCTGTTTTGCATTTGTGATTGTGTCATTTGCAGTAATTTGGGATAAACAACAGTGGATTGGTGAGTGCCTAATTTGGGAGTGATTGAAAAATATAAAATAAAACTTAAAAAAGATGGCAAGGCATGGCGGGTAGATATTAAAAAAAAGAAGATTTGGACAAATCCCAAGTATTTTAGGGTGATGGTTTTAATAGATATATTTTAGTGCGATTGATCTCATGAGCTCAAACAAATTCAGACTCGACAGTTGAAGTGCAGTAAATCAAATTATTGAATGTCAATAACCAATAACTGATCAACAGGGCAGATTTTAAGTGGTGGGTGTTTTTGTTCAAATCTGTGCTGAATGATGACTACTATAAAAAAAAAGAAAAAAAGAAAAATCCTGTTTGATAAATATTACTAATTGTTGACACGACACAAAGCTCAAAGCGTCTCGCTGCGTATGAGAGCATATTTTACATTCTTATGAAGCTTTGGTTTGGAAATTGAATCCATTCCAACATTTCTTTCTCTCAAACGGATCCTCTTCCTTTGCGCGGCACAAATTGACAATTTGTACAGCAATCAAAAAGTTCTCCCTTCTGTACATATCACCAGATTATATCCGTTTGACAGTTGCGTTATTCTATGTGGTTTCCATGACGACTGTTTGGGCGAGGCCTCCAATAAAACCAACCTCAGCTGTCATCTCTTCACCTAAAAGCTTTGTAATTGCTCTCATTTGCATACTACAATTAAGTGTGTTAGCTCACAGCAAGAACAATCAACCTCCACTAAAGACTGGGGATAGTATAATTATTATATCAGTGGATTTGTATAAAACATTACTGACGAGCCTTTGTTTGACGCAGGCATTGTACTGTCAGGCCAGTTTTACCGCTTATTTTCATAAACGTACAAATTTCACAGGCGTCCATGAGTCATTTAGAGGCAGCGGTTAAAATGTTGTGATTATCATTTTCAATTAAAGCTCCCGTATCTCAGGATCACATGAATGAATTTAATCCAGATATGATCATGTAGGTTTCTTTCTTTGGTAGAAATATATTTTTATCCATTTTTATTTTTTTTTTTGGCTTTCTGTGGTGTACTCGACTAGCAAGAAAGAGAAGGCTTTGCAGTGGAGGGGGGAGACAGTTTGAACGGCTGATTGAATGGAAAGGTTACGTGCACCGGGCTCTAAGCATTGTTTCTCTCTCCCTCAGATGAGCAGAGGCTGTAATGAAGAGCTCTTGAACTCGCAGTCAGAGAAGCTGTGACAGGAGTTCACGAGGATTCCTCTTCGGTTCTGCTGGACGTACGACACACACACACACACACACACACACACACACAAAGCCCAAGAGAGCAACCAGCAGCTAATACAGGAATCAAAATGAAGCCATCACTCATTCATTGTTTCACAACTCACTAGCTTTTCATTTGATTTCGTCTTCCAACTGATGCAGGAAAAAAAAAAATCCCCAATCTTCCTTCAACCTCATCCTCTTTTATTTTCTGTCTTCTTCTGCCTACATCATTTATTTTTGGACACATGAAATTACAGGATAGAAACCTTTCATGAGAAACATCCTCATCGTAGCATAAGTTGAATTTGTGAACTATAAAAGCACCCTGTATTTCCAGCCCTCTGAGCTTTACCATCAATCCTGTGACACTGCAGTGCATCCTGGGGCAGGTGCATTTTATTCAGAGTTTTTCTGCCTCCAGGCCCTGAATTGAAATGGAGGAGCAAATGGCAAGGATGGCAAGTGTACCATTCCTCGCTCTCTGCAGTCTCCAAACACAAACTGGTCAAGCAGAAATGAGACCTGCATCAATTTTAATTTGTATTTATCCTGCTGATGACCCGGCTCCTTTCACTCTGCCTTCGGAGGCACAAATTACACCCATCATGGCTCTGATTCCAACATCCCACGGTGTGCTATCAGAAAATTAACATGGTTATATACCACCGGCGGGTTCAAGGTGTCACAACACAATTATACAATCATGCAACCTGACGAGCTCTGACTTGTCGCTGGTGTATGACAACTAAGCTGGAGGGCTACACTGTCTGTCACATCCAGGCGGGTACGATAAGTTCACTGAGGAGCAGAATGTGCTTCTCTCTATCTGAATCTGTTAAATATCAACTGCTGCTGTGCTTTTTTAATTTTTTTATTTTTTTGAGGCAAAGTAGAGAGAGACCCACATCTGCACTTCCCTTTGACTTGTCACATTTTTTTTCTCAGCCCGGCAAATTGAGCCTCCTGAATTTTATAAAAACACAAATCAACGTCTCATTAATGGAATTAAGTTATCAGTGAGAAAAGTTGAATGTAAAACCTCACATGTATCTGTGCTGCAGCTCGCTGTGACTTTCAATCAACCCTAATCCTTGTATCTCATAAAACCTCGACCAAAAAAAAAAAAAAAAAAACCGAAGGGAAGCTCCCCTGTCTGGATCCCCAGTGTGCTCTCAGTGTCAAGCCATTAGGCTGTGTGAAATGAGGTGCCACTCATGAGTTATAATGCTGCGCATCTATAGATGCAATGGTAAAATACGGCCCCTCAATGCTCAGTTCTCTGTTGGAGTTGGGAAAATAATTCTGCTGTGATAGTGGTCCATCCAGCTATATCCCAATTCAAAGTCACAATGATATGAAGAGGGCTGCCGGATAAATTCAAAATAATCCACTTCAGGATGGCTGTGAGATTAATGGAAAATGTGTGCTAGCTTGTGTGCGCGAGCCAATGTGTGTGTGTGTGTGTGTGAGAATGATGACTGCTGAAAAAATATATTCAAAAAACCCAGTGTGGCTCCACAAACTTCCTGTAAGATGATATAACTAATAAGATTATCAACCTTGGCGATGAAAGGGAATGACACGCGTGGGGAAGAAGGAACACGACAACGATGTTTGCTCTCCCAAAAGAATTAAAATGCCCAAACCATTTCTAAGCCGACAGAGACGCTGGATATAAGCTTTCAGGAAATCTATTTGTGGAGCAAAGTACGTTCATTTCGTCCAATTTGAAAACACATCAATAGGAGACAGAAGTTTCTACAACCAGTTGGTACAGACCTGCAATCAATGAAAGTTAGACTGACTGCTGCTGTACTTGGAGGAGCATAACAAACGCATGCTAGCAGCAGCAGCAGCTCAGATATTTACCCAGAGGTACGGTAGATGTAACAATGATAAGGAAATAAAGCTAATAAGTGTCACTTTGATGTGACAACAAATTATACATGGCTCTATCAGATCTCATTTCCATTCCACAACACAGAGAATACCCTGAAGCGTGGCTGTTAATGGGAGCCTCTATCAGCCATCGTGGAAAGCCTGCCTCATTACTCACTCCAGCACAACTGTGCCCAGGGTGGTCGATTTCCCCAACGGACACAGGTTCACAGACCAGAGACACACTGTGAGGCGTATGACTTGTTTTTCAATGCAAAGGGCGCAGATGTCGTCATGCTGCATGTGTGCGACGGGAAATTCATCTGAGCCTATCGCAGAATCTGCTTATAGGTTCGACATTTAGCATGTTTGTTGTTTTATTTGCTCTCTAACTTGGCATTGTTCAGCTCTAATTTTTATACCACTCATCGTCAGTTGTATTAGTCGTCCGATTCTTCACGTCCTGATTGTTATTCAGAGAGTGCACCAAACGCACACATAACCTTCTGTCTCTCCCAACCCGTGCAATGAATATTTTAAAACCTTAATGTATACTGTTCATCTGAATTTTCCACCCAAGTCTTTCCTTTGTCCATTAAATCTTAGTCCCTCCATTGTGGCTGTAAGTGAGAATGCTCCCACTCGGGTTATCGCTCTTCACAATTTGCAATCACCATTTGCTCCCTGGTTTTACTCTGTTTCCAGCTCCGCCAACAAAGTCAATAGGGGGCATCCCTCATCTGTCAAACCCCCCCAAAAAAACTTCCCATGCTTTTTTCTCCTTCCTAATTTCCCGTTCCCTCTCTTTGTGAAGTCTCCCTCGCTGCCTCGCTGGGCGAATCCTCGGTTTGTCATTCAGCGCAGATTATGAGATTATTAATTCTGTTGCTTAGCGACCCGCGTCGACGTAAACAAGCCAAAGCAGTCACAACGTATGAGGGAGAAAGTGGTGAAGACGCAGCTGACCCTCTGGTGACTCTCTCACCCAGAGGGGTGGCTGCAGCGCTCGCTGTGCGGGTTTCAGTGCAATCTGTGGAGCAGATGGCTGGAGTCCTGGGCCGAGAGCAGCAGGTCTCAGCCTGCATGACACTGGGATGATGTGAGCTGGCTCCCTCCAAGCTTTAGTTAATACCTTCATGTATCAAAGACTTGTTAAGGGTCCGGGCAAAACTCATGACTCTATTACAAAAAAAAAACAAAAAAAAACAATACCCTTTTTAACTGTACATCTATATTGCATCCTCACCCTGTAGCAAATGGTGTGTGTGTGTGTATTTATATAAAAACATTTACTAAAGGTGAGAACAACACTATCAATAATAAAATACAATAATAATTAATATGTGAATGTATATATATATATATATATTTATATAGTTATCCAATGTACAGAAACTGTCCAAGATAATCAGGGGTGGTAATGAGGAATCAATATCGCACATGATATTGAAAATAACATGACGTTAACCAGATGGAATTATCAGCTCTTGGCCAACCAACGCAGCTAATTAAATACCTGACACATGAAGGATGAAATTTATATGAAAACCTAGTATTGCTGCAAAAAACCCAACTCACTGATTTGCAAATTTCCCCGGAATGTCCTAATACATCCAGTGATATGAAAAGTGATTGATTAATAAGGCCTATATTAAAGATGTAGAGCAATATAGATTAGTATTCCCTCAAGCAGTCAAAGGCTAATGATGGACATTATGGTTTCTCTATGAAAAGATATTGTCCTTGATTCGAAGTCGACTTTAAGTGAAGTTTCAGGCTGTGATGAAACCATTAAAGTAAAATCACTGGCGAGGTAAATAAACATTAGCCGTCCTCGTGCTCATCTCGATCTCCCTCTGCCACTTAGGCTTTAATCTGGGGAGCTGGCAGGTAAAGCAGGCGAGGCCGTGCCTTGTGAAGTGCAAGTGGTCCTGCCTCTCTTCCTCCACTCTCTCTCTCTCTCTCCCCTCATATTATAAAGAGTGGCAGCAGGCAGAGTGACAGACTGCCCCAAGAGATGACACCTGTCACTGAGGGGAGTGCAGCTAATCTACAAGCCTCATTTTGTTTGAACTCTTTGTCACCTTGCCGTCAAATCCTCATCTTCTCAGTCACTGCCAGCTTCCCTCCCCTCTGCTTTTCTGCTCGCTCTGCTTTGCCCGCTCTCTCCACAATATACACTACCTCCACCGTCAGCACAAACACACACACACACAAAACACAAACCACAGTCACATTTTTCTGCCGTCAAACGTGGATTTATTATAGACTTTGTTTCTCCGTCTGTTATTTTGGATTCTTTTTCAAAATAAATACATCAGGAGCACTATTTCACAAAGTCAAAAAGAGATTCTTGGCAGCGCAATATCTTTCGGACGTGTGCAACATTGCTCCCGCGTCCCCAGCGTATGAGACGATGAGGCGTCCTTGTTCAAATGTTTTTATTTTGCAGACAAAGCCCCATTCATTTATATTGAGATTTGTCTAAGTTAAAGTGATCTGAATAGAAATGCAGTCTGGAGTGGCCCAGTCTCTGTGGAGCAGCACACTCCACCCCCTGGCCAAATATCTATATTGTCCACTTCTACAGACTGTGCTTTGTAATTATAATATAATTCATTATGTCTTTGCCGCATGGGTCACAAAGGAGGAGTCCTCCCCGAAATCCTCCTGCGCTGTTCAAGCTGACCGAACACATTCTTGTTCCCATTTTAAACCCCGGGGCTTAGAAATACCCTCTCACACCCCCATAAACAATAGATTTTCCTATTTTGCTTAATTGAGATATCAGCCGCAAATCTGACAGCTCCCTCCAGCCCCTAACTCCGGCTGAGAGAGATCTATACAGAGACAGGAAATGGAGAGGAAAGAGGAAAAAATGAGACTGAATAACAGAAATAATAAACTTGAAGAAATAATAAAATTAGTGATGATAAAAAATAATTACATCATATAATTATAACTTTTTATGCATTGTAATTCTTGCTATATAAAATGTGTAAATAGTAAATGTTTAAAGGGTGGTAAACATTCATATTAATGTTTGGTCCAGCCTTTTAAGATAAATTATGATGGCAATAAAAGGAAAAAAAAAACACATGATATAATCCAAGTTGCTGTGGCGGCGTCAGCCAACTTCTTTAAATGCCTCCATTAAGTGGAATTATCTTTTCCAGACACATTTTGTATGAATGCATCCAAAAATCCCTATTTCATTTGGATTGCATTGGGGTTTAATTTAATCCTTTTGCTTATTAAAAAAATAAGATGCAGCATCTTTAACAATGGGGAGGCTGGTCTGCATGGAGCACAATGGCTAAGGTTAAATTGAAGGTTGTGTATGCCCCTTTGCTGTATTAACAGAGCATTCATATTCAAATAAAAGCAGGCGTCATGTGGCACAGCAGTGTACAATCCTGCATTGGTACACAAATGCAATGCAGTTTCCCGATATTCTAAGACATTTCTACTCGTTTTTCTCATTGCAGTTGTCTCAATATTTTTATTTCTAGGGTACGTAAAGCCCTTCTAAGTTGTAATATGTTTGCATCTACAATTGAACTCACATTTCGAAAGAAAGTTTCTTCTATACTTGGGGAACATTTTTCTTCTGATATGTTTATTAATATCTGACATGAGAACATAGTGCCAGCAGTAGCTTGGGGAACAGCTGCTACTGAGGAACCCTGGATCTTAAAATCACTTCACACTGCCGAAGTCATGTTGGTTGCGTTTTGTTAATGTCCATATGGCATTTGTGAAATAGTTCAAATACTCAGTAGTCCCAAAATGTCTAGAAACTGAGGCTGCCTTGTGAAATGATGTTATGATGACAGCTAATGTTGTTTTAGCCTTCAGCACAGCTATATAACCGCTGAGGTGCAAATAGCTGTTAGCATTTGGATAAGACCAAATCTTTCACAATAATCTGCATATTCCAGAGGAGACATGCTAGTTTTACAAGGCAGTTCCCAAAAAATACTGAAACTCTTCCATTCAGTTTAGCCAGCATTTATGTATTTATTTATTGACTTCATTTTCATCGCAATGAAGAAAATATCAGTCAATATTAATCTTGGTTTGTAAACTCAATCAATGACTATTGACTTCGATAACCCAAGGGTTTCAACCATGTTTGCTCATCAGCAACAGAGAGAGATGAAATGCTTTGTGTGATCCTACCAGTTTACTCAGCAGGGCAGAAACATTTTAACTTTAAAGTTTAATAGAAGAGTTGTTTTACAGGGATCTAGTAACTACTGTTTAAAGTTCTATGGGACTTGGCTGGATGTAGTTTATTCACTTGTTGTATTTTAATACTGCAGTATAAACAACAGGACCCGTCAGTTATGTTAAATGATGCTGTTAAACCAACCTCAACTAATTAAACCCACACAAATTAATAAACATAGTATTTTCTTGAATCAGTTGTAACCAGTCCAAATAACCTGTGTTGTAGTGATGCATTGTCCGCCCCAGCCCCCGTCTTTGTGTCAGAGTAAAGTCACGTGTCTGTTGGGAAACAAATAATTCCGCAGACTATATTCAAAGCATGTCTAAGAAGAGCACAGCAGCTTGTCTTGGGAGTCAAGAACTCGGTACAACGTCTTCTGCGATGGGATGGCCAACGCAAACGGGCTGCCGCACCTATCCAATTAACACCCCGCCTGCCAATCCCTGTCAGGTCACACGCAAAATCCCATGGCATGCTCTACCTGTCTCTGCTGCTCTCAACACATGCCCAGCTCCAATATAGAATTAACGCCACTCTTCACCTGGTCACGCTGACAGGCCAGAGATTAGACTTGTGCAGCATGGAGATATGCTAGCAACTCCAAATGAGGGCACCTGGGGTTAAGATTTCAAATGCAGTGGGGCTATTGTTTTGCCACTCCTTTAATATTAATTAAACTCTGAGGTGAAAATGTGCTTTACCAAACTACTGCTTAATTCCTCCACAAGTGAGCACCTGATAAGAGATTTTATTTAATGACCACCTGGATGTTGCAACTTATCACACCAGTTAAGACCTTAATAAGACCAATAAGCTACTGGGGCTAAGTGGTTCTTTTGTATTGTACATGTGCCGAGGCTAATGCATTTTCAGACGGCACCAAAAAAGGCCAAAGATTTTTTGACCCTGCTCCAATCACGAAACAAACCATGAAGCAAATGATAAGTAGCACTGCCAAAGAAAAATTCAATAAAAAAATACAGTTTCTAACTTTTAGTAATTAACCATTAAGTAGTACTAAGAACTATTTAGTAATATCTAAATCTATAGCTGTAGCCATGTTTTCCTCAACAGTCCAATCATAAGGGTCAGTAAAGTGGCTAAAAAAACATTTGTAATACATAAACTCTTCCGTCCTTGTGTTATTCTGTGTTTACATATTTGCAGATGGAGCTATTGTATACTAGACCCTTAAGATAATAGACTCAACTAGCTAAACACGGAGGTAAGAAAACATGATGCTGTTCTGGCTTCTCTGTTTTGGTCTCCACCACCTACTAAGAAAAATATCTGCCTTTTAGATTTATTAAGTGTTTTTACTAGTCATTTACCATGGACACTGGGTTCAACAGCTGCCTGATGGAATAAGTTAACGAGAGCTCTGACCATGCAGCTTCAAAAACCTTTCAGCTGTGTTCTGTCCAAACTTGTTTTTAAAGCTTGAAATAGTGTGCATTAATGTGTTTATTTTCTATGAGCAAAACATGTCTTACTTACCCAACTAATGATTTTATGTTGACAAACTGATAATTAACTCCAACAAGCTCCAATTAATCTAATCACACTTAAGAATGTAATCTTGACCTGTCATTTTAAACTTTCATCATGCAAACAACTCAACAATACAGCTAAGGATAAAGCTTATTAGCAAAGCAAGAACATTTACATGTCACTTACAGGTATTAATAATAATAAAATACACAATCAATCACTTTCTTTCTTTTTTTTAAGGACTGAAAATGGTGAATTTGAGTGGGGATGTGAAAGTGGATGGGTTTATGTAGTAAACTGTTGTTCACTGGCTGGAAGGTTGAAATTGAAAATTGCCGTTAATGAGACAAAGTTCTGAACAAACATTGTTCTAAATCTGTTTATTAAATCTCACAAATACTCTGTGTAATTAGTTATCAGCCATCCAAAAAGTCCAACTCATCACAGAGGATAGGAAAAGCAAAGTTTACCGAAATGAGCGTGATCACTGAGGCTTTGCTTGTGCAGTCGCTCCCAACACGCTCTTCCACCATAATGACCATATAGAAAGGTATAGAAACAGGAACGCTCTGTCTGTGTTATTTACTTGTTCGCCAGCTTTTTTGCTATCAGATGTGCCAAAACGGCAAAACGCCCAAATGTGGCCATGTGGACACAATTTTTTAGCCTGCTAGCAGCATGGCTCTGGGGATGTGGATGTTGGTCTGTTGGTTGGTCCGTCGATCCTTTGCTTTGGTCCAGAATGAAATACCATGACAGCTATTTGATGGATTGCCATGGAATTTTCTATAGACATTCCTGCTCCACAGAGGACCAGGATCCTACTGAGTTTGGTGATCCCCAGACTTTTCATGTAGCGCCATCATCAGGTCAAACTAATAGTGTTTCCAGTGCTGTGCTGTATCAAGTATTACTCTCAGAACTAATGGCGTACTCATCAGCCTCAGTTCTACTGTGTATCCATTACCACAGTAGTCCAAGTTAGTTTGTAGGAGCCTCATCAGTTCAGTGGCGAGACACAGAAATACACAAGAGCTTGTGATGGTGCACCATCACAAGCTGAATCTGCTCCTTAGTGCTGAGCTGGGTTTCGATCTCGTATATAACCTTTGTCCCATTTTAAGAGTTGACTAAACTTTCAGGCCGCTCCCTTGGACTCTTTCCCAAGCACGTGATGACATCAGTCAATGATACTCACAGATATCTTGAGATGAGATTAGCAAGTTCTGGTGAGAGCTTGGGTCGTGTGTGTGAGCTAATGTGACCGCGGCTCCAGTTTGAGGTCAATAGTGGACATTTAGGAAAACACATGACACTTTATGTGTCTGGGCTCACAGACACTTGGACGAGAACACAGGAGCAGCATGGAGGCTTTCCATGTTTTCTTTTATACAGCTGGTCACCAGTTACTCCGATTGTGATGGATTTGGCTGCAGCCCTGTTTACCCCTGAGACTCCTGAAGTGTTTGGGGGCTCAAACACACATGTTCATACTCACAGGTGTGAAGCTGGTTGGTGCCACTGGTAGTCAGGGTGATAATCCTCGGGTGGGTCTTCGTCTTTTGGTAAAACAACTTCAAAAACGGTGGCTGATGACCCCTCATGTATTTTTTTGATGGTCACAAGACATTGTGTGATCTTGTATTAAGTTAGCATGCCAGTGATCCAGAGGGTCAGAGGCATGAGGTGTAACAGTGTCAGCTTCTGTCTCTTCGTACCTGCTCTTCTGTACAGATGTTGATCCAGCTGTTACCACCTCTGCTACCAGACAAAGGCCAGATAAACAATCCTGTGTTTGTACCCGGAGCAGTGATGCAGGCTGAGTAAAATCAGCTTGTGTTATATACCAATGACTACAGATACTGGAATAGGCAAAGTTTCATTGTTTATTCCAACAATGTCTCTACATGATGTGGTTCAGTAAGGTAGACTTCTGCAATTGAGAGGAAAAAACAAACTGCAATAGATTTAAAAGATTTTTTATATAATAATGATACATACCCATTCTCTTGATATTTTAATATAAGTACTAAATAAAAATATTGTTGAATATGTCACATAAGCTTTGCATAAGGATTTTTTTCATGGTTGATCATTAAAATGAACTAAACAAATCAAGATAGGATGCAACACTTCACCACTCCATTCTGACTGGTTTCTGAACAGTTGCCATGCTCTTAACTTAACACTAAACTTTTCTTTTTCTTTTGCTTTGTTAATGTTCATTCAAAACCACTTTGTAAAATGAGGTGAAACAAGTTATCCTCTCCCACAACCCCAACTCCCTAAAAGAGCCTCAGGTGCTCTTCAGCACAGATAGTTGTTCAATTTGATCAATGACTCCCTGAATACACACATTTAAAAAAAATCCAATAATATTTTAAACATGGCTTTTCTCTCTGTCAACTTTTGCAAGGGAAATATCATTAGGGTGGGTTTTACCAGGGATATATTTTTCTATCTTGGGATGTTACAAACCATTAACATCAAGCATAGACGTATCACTTTTCCAGGACTGAGTATCATACGTGAAAGGCTACACTCACCTCAGTGGATCCCAGTGGATATTAAGCTAACAGCTCTGGATTCCAGTGGGCATCTTAGCAAAGAGATGCTCTTTATTACACCGGAAGTCAATGGCACAAATATGATCTGTTTTTTTTTTTTTGAGGTCTCATCCCTGTAGAAGCTCGGTAGGAAGGAGGTGCAGCTTGTCTACACAGTGTGGAGCTTCACAGTTTCTTCCCAGTGCATTGTGTTGGCTGAATGGGTCACGATTTGTTTGCACTTCATGGGTGTCTAATTGATTAAGATTAAATGAAAGACGGTTTGCCGGATTGGTGAAGAAGATTCATGGCTGTTTGGTCTCTGCCGTATTTTTTTTTTTTTTTTTTTTATAAAGTGCAAGTAGACAATCTAATATGAGCCAACATGGGCCACATGCTGCTCTGCATGCTGGTTCACATGCACCACATGACACAGCAGCTGAATAAAGCCATCACTTACTCACCAAACGACTGGGCTAGTGGCGCTGCTGTCTGTTCCACAGAGTTAGCATTTCCACTTAAACTCCTACTATATGCTATTATATTGACAAGTGAAATAGCAAGTTTGAAAATCCAGTCTTTTGTCCCAGATGTTTCATATTCATCTGCAAGATTTATTTATTTTAGGAGGAAAACGTTTGTAATAGAAATTAGATTATCTGTCTGATGATTCAAATGGTTGGTCTGTTTTTTTGATTCTTAAAAAAGTAAAAGCTATTCACATTTGCTGTTCGGGCTCTGTGAAGTTATTTGAATTAAATGAGCCCCCCCCCAATAAAAAATCCTAGAACCAGCTTCTTCTTTAATTAAAGCATAAATTTGAAAGGTGGAAATGAAGTGGGTTGAATAACAAAGGAAAATATTATGTCAAAGTCACAGAAGTGGTTTTATTTTCTGCTGCAGGCTGAAGCTAAAACTACAAAGTACAAGAGCTGAGTCCTGTTCTCCTCCACTCGCTTTGATAGTGGACCACCGTGTTATAAATAATGTATTAAAGGATTTACAATGCACAGAAAGAGAGCTGCTTTCAGAAGAAAGAAAGTTCCTTCACTAGTGCGTGGAAAAAAAAAACATGTTAACTCTTTGCAGCCCATACCCAATCAGAGTTATAAAAGACTTCATATATTTTCTTTTGTATTGTCCAGGTTAAGAGAGTGTTTGGTTTCCTTTTTACAGTTCCTCGTAGCTTATTTTTTCTGCCAAAAGGTGTCGGAGGCCTACTGGGACCACTTAAAAGTTTATGCAGAGCACTAGCCAAGTTGGACAAAAAAGCCTTGAAGTATACACACACTGGCCCCTTTCTCAGAACCTCTCAGCTCTGGCTAGGGGGAGTGTTGTTGGTTTATGAGAGGGAAAATAGCCCCAGCCTTCTGCAAAAGTGAAATGGGATTAGGGCCTTTGTTCGGCTCACAATAGTGAGGGGAATTAGCAATAGTTGTAGGCACTTAGAAGAGCTCTCACACAGAAGCTTATCCCAGATTTTGCACAATAATCATTTGAATATCAACAGTGTTTTGCAACTACAGCGCTAATGTATAAACCTCGCTCTCTTTTAGATTTCGAAATCCCCAGAAGGATTTTTTTTTTTTTTTACCAGTGGCTACATCACAAATATTCACACTTTTTTAATGGAGAATCATATTTTGTGATTGTCGTTGCGCTCCATGTAGCAGAAAGGGCAGTTGGAAGTGAGGACGGAGCTGAAGTTTGGGACGGATGTTTTTAACATTTATATCAGACGTGATGCAAAGATTTGCATGGTTTTGTCAACTGAAAGTCTAATTCAATCACATAAGTCATGAAACAGTAAAAGTTTTAAACATTATTGAATGAATCCAACATGAAACTAGATATAACTGATGTCTAGTCAGAATATTTAACTAGGGATTTACTGCTCAGTAGTTCTACGCATTTTCAAGGTTTTTGAATTTTTTTGAGAAAAACAGAATCGAGTAAATCAAGTAAACAAAGCCAAAATTTAAAAAGCACTGCAATTAGATGAAATGTCAACAACACATATATACCGAGAAGTGCAGCATTATTAACTCTTACTGGGCTTTGTATAATTTTAAAAAAGTATTAGCATAGAAACAGGATCTTGACTGCAGCACCAGACTCGTCGGGATCAGGCAGATCCACTGACGAGCGAAACTCTCACAGAGGAAGAATGGCTCAGAGCTTCTGCCTCAGTAGAGTCTCACAAGACTGGCCTCAAGTAGTCTGATGGCCTCAGCGTTTTTGCCCACACAGTGAAAACGTATTGTCCAAATCACAAAACATTGAGTGAGATCAGCAGACTTGTCAAGAGGCCCTGGCTTGAATATGAATGATGAGAAGAGCAGGGTGGTCCTAGCGCTGTTCTGGTGCGAGGCAGGTGAAAATAAGCTCAACTGTCCCTGCCAGCTGCCCATCGCTGGAGCAGAAGTAAGAGAGCGGACTTTACCAAATTTAAAAAGAGAGAGAGGGAGAGAGAGAAAATACCTGTGAGGCACTTTCCATGTAAATTCACTCCAGTGACACACAGGAGTCATCTGCATATATTTCTACTTGATTTCCGCAGCAAAATTATATATTATAGACTTTTAAACATGTCTTCCTCATGTGTGATGGTTCAGACTGTGAGCTCTGGCACTGAAACGAAGCGGCAGACTGTGGTTTCCAGAAACCGGAGCCGCGCATGCACTTTCTGTCAAAATGAAGAAATTAAGACATAACACCTCCTCCTCCTTTCCTGTTCTGAACACATGCACGCACGCTAGTTCAATTCACTCGAGTGTCTGCATAGTTTCTGTATTCAACTGGATACAATGATGCACAAGATGAATAAAGTTATCTCTGTGGCTGAATGGGATGTTGCCGGTGGGAGGGAACAGGGAGGTTCCCCCGTGCGCCTCGAGCTGAAAGGAGCTCGGCTTTGAGGGCCAGTGCTGCAGGGGTCAGGGCCCAGCTGCTTTCAGGGGTGAAAGGGACACCAGCGGGCTGGACTGGCTCAAGAAACCCAACAAAAACCAATCGTGTCAAATAAAGACATCCAAGATCGTTGACAGATCCCTTCCCGAAGTTGCTGAACGCACTCCACACACCCAAACTCTGGTTTGTATCATGTGTCACAGTCAGAGTTCCCTTCTCCTTGTTAAGAGTCTCACATATCAATCTGTCTTTAAGTTTCTTTCTTTTATTTTTTACATTTTTTTTATTTATATTTCAGTTTTTTTTTTATTTCCTTTTTTTTGTTCTTTTTGGGTGTGAAATCAACATTTCTCCTCAGGTAGGATATTTTTTTTATTTGTTTCACAGTGCCATAAATTTATGTTAAACTTAATATTTATATATTTATTGTCATTGAAGGGACATTTTAAAAACCTGAATAAGTTTGATAGTCAAACTTTTTTTTTCAGAGCTTTAGTGTCATGTGTTGGAGATTGTGTAATGTGTTCAAATGTGTTTGTAAACACAGTCATTCCACTCTGCAGAAGTGGAGCAGTGTTTTTTTTTTTTTTTATTTATTTTACTTTGGAATTGTTGTGTTGATGGTGCTTCTATTTGAGGGGAAAGGGGGGGAAAAATGAGTCATTAGGTCTCTCCTGTCTCTGAGTTTACAGATTTCATAGAGTGCAGAAATTCACTGAGTTTGAGTTTGCGGGGGGTAAGTAGGATAATAATCAGGCCACATTATAAGGAATTGATGGTTCATTTTCCCTGTCAGCAGTAGCAGAGCTTTGCCCAAAGATGTGCCGACCTGTGCAGATGGGGTTCAGAGCCAATTTCCATGTTAAAAACTCCACACGCCTCAGAAATCCCTTCGACTGACTCTGGCTGATCAGAGTGTGTGACAAGCCTGTCTCTCAGAACAGGTCTGCTCATGTAAGGAGATGGAAGTGTACAACTGTACAACAAACGCTGTGGCCAGTTCTGAGTGTAGTAATAATGTTGTTTTCATGCATACCCAGAGGCAATGACATAAAGACAAAAGATACCTCTGGAGTGTGCTGTCAAAATGGAAAATATGGCCCATTATATGTGTCACACAGCAATTACACAAACTGTAAAAAAGTAGTGCTTTTCATGTTTGTAGTTTTACTCTCCCTTTCATCAAATGTGTGTCAAGTGTCATCGCGAAGCTTTAATACTCGCCAGAAAATCAGTTCAGCCATTCATCATCATCTCACATTTAAATTCATTTTCCTTCAGGCGGTGTTCTTTTTTTTTTTTTTTTTTTTTTTTTTTTTTTTGCCTATTTGCCGAGTTTACTTAGAGACAGGAAATCTGTGAGGAGAATAAAGACATCACTGGGATGCTGGAAATTTGTTTGATGAGTTATGGATTGAACCAATTTTAAAAAAGAAAAAGAAAAGGAGGAAAAATAAATAAATCTGCCAAGTATCATGCTCAGTGTCCTGATCACCGCAGTGCCTACGTCACTCTGTATCAGGCTGTTGATGCTGCTGCTGCTGCCTCGGTGTGTGCACACATGCATGGTGCCAGACA
Source organism: Pseudorhombus dupliciocellatus (assembly GCA_016785235.1). NCBI lineage: Eukaryota > Metazoa > Chordata > Actinopteri > Pleuronectiformes > Paralichthyidae > Pseudorhombus > Pseudorhombus dupliciocellatus. The sequence goes on from JAFBJW010000038.1 coordinate 908,726, forward strand.
GGAGGATTTCACTTTGAAGACCTTTTAAAAAATATACTTAATATTTTGTGAAGTCATCTGTCTGAATTGCAATCACATATTCTTTAAAAAAAAAAGGAGAAGAGCTACTATAAGAACAGACTCATTTTTCAGACTTTGTTCTTTGTTATCACACAACTCTGTGTAGTGGCGTCTAGGAGCTGCTCGCTTCTGCGCCGCGCTGGTTATATTATATCCATTGAAATGCCTGCGAGCTGCAGAGAATTAACTCTGGTGAAAACACAATCTCGCTGGTGGTCCGTGTGGCTAACAATAGATAGAGGCTGCATGATGACTTATTAAACATGGCCAACCTGCAGCATGGCTTTTCTCATTACCTTTTCAATTCCTCGCCCGTAAAGCCTTTGGGTCTGGTGACAAAACTCTTGCCATGTAATTCTCTGTGCGGCTGCTTTCATCAGCCGATTTCGTGGAGAAATATGAAGCTGATTTTATCGCACTCTATAAATTCACAAAAGGCCCTCCAGTTGGCCCCATGGAAGACATACCTCATCTCAGTGATGTGCCACCACTATTACTGATCCCGAGCATTTGATAACAGCACCTCTCCTTTTTAATGATTTGACAGGCGTCAGACATGGGCCCTATAGACACGCCGTTTTTAATACACCTTTCTTTGCTTGTTTACACCGAGCCACTCCCATGAAAGAACATATCTATCATCTCTTTCTCTCTCTCTCAATAAGTGATATATATTAAACCCTACAGCAGCTTTCTGATCGTATCGATCGAGCAGCCGCAAGACACTCACTGGGAGGATTTTAATTCTGTTGCCTCTTTATTTCTACGGAGGCATTTTTAAAAAAAAAAAATCCTGTTCGTGCGTGAGTCTCGTCCAGAAAGCTGCAAAAGTCTTTGTTCACGCAGAAACTGTGTCAACACACAGAACAGGCAAACAGCAGCAACTCGCAGCCGTCAAGTCACTTGTAAATAACAACATGTCACATTACAGAAATAACAAATTAGTCATTGGCGAACCAGAGGAGAGTAAGTACTAATAAGACAGTTACTGTCATATATCATTAGATTCCATGTGTTTGAATTTGCTTGTGTTTTACCCAGTTGTATTTTCACTTTCCTCTCATCTGCTCCTCTCATGTGGTTTCTGGCACGTGTGCAGTATCCTGGCATACAGCAGGGATTGTTCCCTTTGAAATGTTTTGACTATGGTGTCATTTACGGAAACTTTCATCATGCATGGGTACCTAATCAACTGAAATTCAGCTGCCTTAGCCTCCAGCTTAGGTGTAACTTAGACCAGCTTTCATCAGCTGCAGGCATCTGAAAATAGAAACTAGAAATCCTTCCAGTTTGAAATGCATATCCAGCTTCCCCACTGTGCTGCAACTGCATTTAAATAGCGAACAGAAACTTGGGAGTTTTCTATGTAATTGCCATTGTGCTGGTTAGTGGAGCTGTTTTTTAATGTTTCTGCGTATAAATATGAATTCCTCCCATGTCAGTCTTAGCAGTTTATAAAGTGGAGTTTTTATCTGTGGATCTCGGTGTGCTGCCCTCCCTCAGTACTAATTAGATTTCCCACATTATAATGTTTGATGGTGCCTCCAGGTTTGGTCCCTTCCATCAAAACACTTCTTGCACACGCTCCCTCCCGTTAACTCTTTCTGAGGCTGCGTTACATAATGATTTCAAATTTTCTACCTTCACCTCTGTGGGGAAATATTATCTGCAATAATCATTGTCATCATCGTGATTCTCTTCGTGGTCTGTTGGCTCCAAATAAGTAATTTAGTTGTAAAGCAGCTTCATTTATTTTGCCTATTCATTTTTCTTCCTATCATATATCTAAATACAAATCTTCATTTTATAACTGACAGCTTATTACCTCTGAGCACATGCTGATAAATTTAATTCCAATGAGTTAGCTTCCATTTTCGGATCCCATTATCCACTAATGTGGCAGCAGCGCAGGGGAGGAGAAAACTTACAGGACAAGAACTCAGAAAATAAAATGGCAATGTCTTAATATGTAAAATATAAATGTTTTATAAATGTGTTTATTATAATTTAAATTATGATCATTATTACAATTTCTATATCTGCAATATTAAAATTTAGTGAGTAAAAAATAATGCAGTCATGTGGGCATTTTTTTAATGTAATGTTAAAATCAATTTAAGGTTTTAAAATTGTTTTAAATGTGTAGCTATTTTAAACATTGAATTAAGCAGTGATTCAATATTATTATTTTAATTTCTCACAACCTTTAAAAAAAGAGTGCCCTTTTCAACCTAACTGTAACAGGACAGCTCACACACATCACAACAATTTTACTTTTAATGATCAGTGCTGGCCTTTCCTTCATTACTGTGTGTCCCTTCATAAACATGTACCTTCTGAGGGAGCAGCATTAAAACACAGTCAGATCTATTTTGGGAGAAAGTATAAGCAAGTAACTAAGTAAGTAAACAATTATTATTAGGTTTGATGTTGGCCTGAGTAGCACTCAATTAACAATGTGGCTAATGAGCCCATTAGGGATGAAAGTGTTCTCAACAGGTACGAGAGGATACTGCTGTTTTTGGAGTCTCAGTTCTCAGCATTGAATGCAGCATGAATAACGGAGCTCTTTCTCAATCGCTTCAAAGGCCAAACCTCCCCGTCCCAGAGAGCAGCGTTAAATAAAGGTTTTTCTGGCAATTGACAATACACACACGTATAAGAGAAAGTATTTTTAATCAAAGACATTTCAGAACTACAAATATATAAATATAACCCAGATTAATTTTATTAAATAAAGTTTTTTTTTTTTTTCATGTTTTCCAACATGGAAAATGCCTCTCATGTTAAAAAAAAAAAACCTCAAATTAATTTGTCTGTTTTTCAAATTTCAACAATATTTATTTAAATTGCATTTTGGTCTGAGTAAATATCGGCATGCCTGAGTCTTATAGTAATTACTCAGCAGTGTAAATAGGGATTGTGTGTTGCAAAGAATGAAAAGCAAAAGAAAGAGCGACTGTGAGGCTCTGTGCAGCCCCAGCGTTTCACTTTGAAGGACTTTGCACTGAGACGCAGTGAAAGACCCGCGCATGGATTATTTCCACATTATTTGCTGCTGAATTCCAAAAGTTCTTGTTAACTAGCAACAACAGAATCTTTTGCTCTGAACGTCATGTTTCACTCTTTTAAAGCCACAAAAACGCGTCAGTTTAAAATCTTACAGCGAAAATATAAATTAAATTAAATTAAAACAAACTCGTAAAGGATCGTGTTCATTCTCCAACAGTCAGAAATGACCTCACACAAATGGGCTCCCATGTTGTGGCAGCATTGTGAGATGTTTTTATATGTTCCTGTGAGGAGGCCACATCCTTCAGTGTCTGCAGTTTATATTCTCGCCAGGCAATAAACAAACTATATTTAAATCCGCTTTTATTTAGAAATAGGTGGAGAGCAAAACCGTTTTTTTAAAGACGATGGAAAGAAAACTGCAGGAAAAAAGGGCAAAATGGCATTTAACCAGCGTGGTCACCGTGCACCACAGAATGACAATAAGTAAATAAAATGATAGAAATGTGTTGAATGAATTTATCTATTTGTAAAAACCTGCTTGTCTGCAGAAGTTTGCCAATGTTATCGGTCGTTTCAGCTCAAGAATAGCTTGAGGTGTTTTGAGTGTAAATCCGTCTAAAGCTGCCAGCACTGACATACACAGCATATGCTAAATACAGATAAGAGTATTTTTAATAGATCTGCAAAAAGTCTCCCCACATAGCTCAATGGATGTGCTTTGAATGTAGTTGATAAGTTGGCTTAAGCTGAACGCTGTCTCCCAGTGCAACATTGTGCTACTGGGTGAGCCCATCACAAACTAGCCTTCCAGTAAAGACTACTTCCAGGGGACGGATTATAGAAAAGCCTTGGAGATCAGCTTCATGTCTTACTAGACTTTCTGATTATAAATAGTGCTATGTTACAGGAAATAAAAAAGTAGGTATTGTGAAGGATCATATGGAGGAAAAATCCTTGCAGCCGTTTATTTACCTACTATGTGAGGAATGACACGGTGTTGGGGGGGGGCTGAAGAGAAAACTTAAAAACACATTTTATTCTATTGAAGTTGTCATTGCTTAGAACATGTTGTTCCAAATCAAATTGCATTTCTATAGCACATAAATAACCTTTCCTCTTCAACGAAAGTTTCTTCTGTAAACATGTTTTTTTAAAACAAAGACAAGAGAGAGATAAGTTGTAGATCAAGTTGGTCAGATGACTGACTTCATTTAGCATGAGAGTGAACTTAGCTTAGTAACTTTGTCTCTTATTAAGATAGATAGATAGACAGACAGACAGACAGACAGACAGACAGACAGATAGATAGATAGATAGATAGATAGATAGATAGACGGTGCAGTAGGTGTTCTTTGTTTCTCTCCAGCTTTCCTCAGGTCATCTGATTATGTGGCTTAAGAAATGAGAGGGGCAGATAAACCTCTTTTATGCTTCCAAGACACTTAAAGAGCTGAAGCAGCAGCTTCTGTTGCCGCTGAAGGAATCTCAAGTCATTTGTGTCATAGACAATTTCCCTTTAAATGCATTTTTTTTTTTTTAATATTTGCTTCCTCCGTACTTAATGGATGAAGATCTAGCACTGTAACATTTTCTTGATTTAATTTTTGGCGCTTTACTTTAAATTGCCTTCCTGCAAATGTAATATTCCTTTTTCTTTGCTTCATTATTTTCTAAATAATTAACCACAGAGCAAATGTAGGTGCAATTTTTTTTTTTAGATTGCCTTGACTTTAGGTGCACGCGAAATAAAAGAGAATCTCAGATTGTGTTTTATACGTAATATGGAAATGTCCTCGGTTCCTGCTATATGTCACGAGGGCATCTCTCCCCTGCCTCCTTAATAAGGCAGTTGCAGGCCTCTACTGTAATATATTTCACCAATAAAGCAATCCCAAAGCCAGCCTGGCCTTTTGACCAGCACTGAGAACGTGGAAAGCAGCGGGCCGCCTCTGCTAACTAGGCTTTACTCTCTAATATTAGATACCTGTCCCTGGCTTTTCAGAGGGGGGCTTAGCGGTTGATATTTTCATCTGGTCCTGCCAAGATGCGACACCCCCGCTTTAATCTTGTGTTTGACGTTAAGCGCTCTGTTCATGAAAAGTCTCGGTGAACTCCAACCTCGGTGTGGTGCTGTCATACAAAAATGATGTGGTGGGGGAGTGAAGCCGGCTGGTCTATCCTTGACCTCTCCCATTGGCCTGCCAAAGTCTTCCCCTGCCCTCCTTAATCAGGTGGGACCCTTCCCTTTTAGAGAAGAAGATGGTATATTCTCTGCATCCAGCTGCGTCTTTTATACTAACTGGCACAGATGTCCGTGGACAAAGACGTCGCCGGGAACTTGTGATGGAAGAAAGTGTTGCTGCTGCTGCTGCTCACGCGATGGTAAATAAAAAGCAGGGCGAGGATCATTTCAAAGATTTTAACTCATAGAAACACTATCCTGTTTGATACTTTCATTTTCCCAGTTATGAGAAAATGTGACGCCGTTCATTTAAGTCCCATTTGAAAAAAAAAACAGTGTTGATATGCAAAATGAATGGTGTGAATTTTAAAACAAATCCTCTCCACGGACCAGAGGTAATTACCACGCAGCATTTCATCCGAGCTGGAGAACATCAGTATACATCTGCAGGTACTAAACAGGTCTGAGCATATCAGAAGGCAGCGAGAGGCACAGGCAAAGTAGGGGAGAGGACTAATGAATCTCTCATGATGGCTAACTACCCCTTCATTCAGCCGCAGGTATTGTGCGCCTGCTTCCATGTTAGCATTTATTGTGATGTTGAGGACAAACAAGCCACTTCTCTGCAATCGTTAAGATGAGTTTCCCTGCTGATTGATGTGTGGACTCAATTACTCCCCATGGCATCCATGTCAGTCTATTACCACACTGCCTGGTAATGATAGGCTGTTCTCCACAAGATTATAGAGCCCCGTCACAAAGCAACAAAGACTTGCTTTCCTGCGCCTGACCTGGTCTCCCATAATTGAGAATAGTTTCATTTTTACTCTGTAGGTAAACAGAAAAAAAAACACAATCCTGATGGAAGGACGTCTTTATTATGTTCAAAATTGTCGGGTTTTGTGGTGTAATGTGATGAATTATTAATACAATTGAATAAAAAATGTTATTTTAGTGGTGTTAGCCTGGAATATTATGTATGTATGCATATCTTAATCCAGCGTTTTGCTTTAGATCTGTTGAAGTGGAAACGCCGTAAACCTTTACGTACGTCCACGTGCATATTAAAGACACTTTACAACATATTCCCGAGCAGAGTTGGAGCCCCAGTCTGCACTTTCCGACGCAAACATGCTAAAACAACAGGTGTTTCCTTCCTTGAAATGCCCCCCTGTGTAACTGTCCTTTTTTGTTGTCGTTCTGTGAATACACCACAGCTCTCTTACTGCCAAGCTGACTAGCATCCAAAGGAGTAAGTGCCAGCCGCGCCGCAACACATTTAGTCAGAGGCCCAGAGACATGCATGCAGCCCTGATCCCGATTACACGCGATCAAAGACGAGCCTCTCCCACAATTACATTTTTTGACTTTGAATAAAATCATCTGAAATGGCTGATTGAAAAAAGAAAGAAGTTTCTTTTTATTTATGGCTTAATACAGGTTTTCTGCTCAGGCTGACCTCGATCATCAGAGTAGGGTTCACGATGTGCAGCATCCACCAGCCCGCGGCGATATGTGATCATCAGGAAATGTGCTGCGTGTAAAGTGATTTCTTGCCCTAAGTGGTTCCAGTGTGTGGAGTTGGAGTTGGAGGAAGATGACATGGGCAACTTCAGTCAAGACAAAAGGGGCCGGCTAATGAGACTGGTTAGTCATTCAAATTTATGGAAATTCTATTAATTACAGACACCTTTCTTTCATGTGTAGCATTTGGTGGTGAAGTAATTAAAACCAACAATGACGGGTCCCAGCAGTGCAAAAAGCAAACAAGCATCAAAGTAGAGAGGAGCCAGTCTGGAGGAAGTCCCCAGTTTATAGGGAACGCAGCCCTGGCTGTGGGCAGTGGGGCCTCATTACAGTCCTACTCTGTTGATCACCAATTAACCTGCTTTGTTTTGCTGCTGGTTTGAAACCTGCGGAATGCCACTTTCAGAGATTAGGACGTGCGCTCGAGGTCTGTGTGGAGGTGCAGAAGATCTGCTGGGTGTCTTGGATTGGTTGACCGGGCGGGACAGTTGACCTGCAGAGGAATCAACAATAAATACTGAATATATGGAAAACCCAAAACACAACAGCATCACAGTATTCACAAATACTGCAATGTAGAAATAGATCAAAGTGAAGATCTGGCATGTTTAGCTCACTTTTGAATGTCCTTAATGTAGTGATCAGTTAAGAGCAAATATATATTTCAAAATAAGAGTTTTCTTATTCGAGCTCTGACTGAGCATCACAGGGTTTGCAATCAATGATCAATATATCAGAGTTGACTGACACAAACTCCTTTAGATCAGAGATGTCACAGCCAGGAGACCTCTCTGCACGCAGCAACCAGTGGACGGCCAGTCTTAACTTTTATTATGAGCGGCCGAGGTCGTATTTAAAACGAGAGATTAGCTGCTCATCACAATATTGGTGGATTATCAACTCTACCTGCAATGAAAGCGACCCCAGGCTCCGGGTCGATAAGAGTTTGACTGCATTTCGAATTAATTTCCCTCAGCTTAGAGAGCTGGACTCCCATCTTGTTATTGATTACAGTGTTAATCCATAACCAAGCTCGTCCTCTCCCTGTGGAACGAGCAGGAATATATAAAGCGATCACCGCGGACGGCTCTTCTTCACTCCATATAAAACACTGGAGCAGACTTAAGAGTGATTAGGGTTCATTATTTAAGACAACATCCCCAGACTATTGTTCCGCCCATGACTTCATTTGGTATTGATCTCTCCACGTTGGTGTTTATTCTTTTTCACCATTTTACACCAGCATTTCTTCTGCTCTGTATTCCTCTGCTCCCGGTTGTGTTTATACATGACGACTGATTGATTTCCCGCACAGCAGGAACACTTCACGCCACAGCTGCGTTTTGTGTTTGTCTTTTCCAACAGTGGGGCCTCCTCCGTGGATGAATTTCAGCCCTGACCTCTGACCTTTGGGTTCAGCGTTTGTCTCCAGTCCAGTGACCACAAACAACTCCTGGATTGCTGTAAATGTCAGTGCAGCGGTATCTCCGCCCTCTCCCCTGTGAGCCATAGGGCTGCGTTCAACCTGCACTAATAGGACACTTTCATGAGAGCGCCATTATCAGTTGTGCTGTATTTGATATCTCATTTCCTCCTGTTGACACCGCTGGAAACTGACCATCGTTAAACAAACACCAAGTGTACTTTCTTAACCATTTTTTAAAAAAACTTTAATTAACATTAAGTTTGGCAGGAGTTGGAGATTTCTTGGGGTAAAAAAAAGAATTATTTAAATAATCTCCACACCTACTATTTCCCTTCTGCAGAAACAGAGCCCATGATGATCTGCTATAAGTGACCCATTTAGCCCAACGCAGCTGGCACCATCTATCATAAGGCTCCGTTATAATAGATTGCAATTCCTGTTCTGAAGACACTGGCTGTAATGCATCCCATTTTGAAGCACTTTGGCTCGCCCTTCCCCCACCCATAAACCCACACGCTCCCCTCTCTCTCCTCGGCGGGCCTCCCGAGGTTGGTGTCTCTGCGTTAGGACTCCATTGTTGCCTACTGCTGGATAATGCCCTTATTAATTGTACCTCTTTGTAAGGTGTCAGCTGTAGCCTCAGATTGAGATGGATGGATCTCTGGAGTCTGGCCCTCTGCAGACGCTCTATCTCTGCACAGCACACAGATGCGACAGTGAGTGCTGCCACGCTACAAGGAAACGCTCAGATAAAACGGCCAGTTTTTTTTTTTTTTTTTTTAATTACTCCACCAAGAAAAGAAACATGTTCCCCAAACCGTAAAAGCCCATTTCTGCCTCTGCTGAGGTGAGCGTGCACGTGATGCGTTTAATTATCTGAATATCTGAGCGTATGATCCATAGCGGTGATGATATATCTTTTGTATTGATTATTTCAGTGTGTTGCAGAAATACCAGTTAATTAGGTGGATTGAAGCCTCCGTGAGATCAGCAGCATTAACATCAAATCCTTTTCCCTCTCATTAAAGGAAACAGAGTCAATTTAATTAATGCATATTAATCCCCACTGATGCTCATTTTAGCTTTAAAAAAAAAACAACCATGGCACTGTCCATGTCACATTTATTAAAAAATAGAAATGACTGTTGATTTGAAATGATGATGCTGATTTGACTGCATTTTGCATAATCCTTACATTAATTTGGATTTGAGGTGAGGGGATTACCTGCAGACCTGATGACAGTAACACCCTCAGAGACAGAGAGCTTCACGTATCATTTCGATTCTAATTTATTTGAAAACATTTTAAAATCGTAGAAAATGTTAGTAAGAAAAAAAAATCCAACCCACCACTGTTAAAATGATATGATAATTATCACAGTGTAAATTTTACCCCCCTCTGTAGCTTCAGACCCACTACCAGTGACCAGCTCAGTTCCCTGCTGTTCTTGCTCTTAACATGACTTTACAGATGTCACTGAACGCCTCTTTAACTGACTCAAACATTCGAATAATGAGATGATCTTAAAACCCCTCGGAGAACACGGATCATAACGACTCGAAGCTAAAGGCAACAGAGAGGGTCCAATACAATTTATTTATTTAATTTCACAGGACTTAATTGAATTTTTTTTTTTTTTTTTACTCTTTAGATTAAAATAGTCTTAAAACATAAGATGATGCACCTGCATCCCATGCAGACAAGTCTATGTTGTCCGATGTTGGTGTATGTTCTGATTATTGGATATTCCAAAACATTTTATCAATACAAACTCTTAATTTATTGTCATAGACTTTATTCACAAATCGCTATTTGTCTCATCCTCCGCCCTCAACTACAGTCAGAAAAAAATGCCCCCCTTGTCATCCTTATATCTTTATGTTTTCAACGTTAAAATGAAAAGAACAAAACACATTTAATGACCTTCTCGGGACAAGCATATGCCTCATTCTTTAAAAGCACTTCTCCTCCTCAATTCTCTTCAGAAGCAACACAGCGGCTGCACACACTGAAGGAGAGGAGAGGAGGAAAAAAGAAGCACCGAGCAGAAAATGGAGATCCCTTCCCTTCAGATCCCATTTAGAGAGGCCCTGCACATTTTTAAAGTGTCAATTGTTTTTGTCTCTTGAAGTGTAGATAGAATGTTTGAATTCCAGTATTAACTGTAGTGCCTGCTGAGTTAAATTATGGTCCCTGGGCTGTGGGGTGGGAGTAATCAATAAGAATACACGAGGCGGTGTGTAATGTGTCTGCTCCGAGCAGCAGGGACACTGTCCCCCTTACCCTGTCCCCCAGCAGGTTAGATAAATATGATACTGAAACAGGGCACACTGGATTATATGATATCAATGTAGAATCAGGGAAGTGCTATTACACTCCCCTTGCCCACTGTGAGTACTATTGACAAGGTTGGCTTTGAACAGGGTAGTGCGCTGCTCTCTCTCTCTCTCTCTCTCTCTCGCTCTCTCTCTCCCTCTCTCTCCCTGTCTCCTCCACAGGACAAAAGAGATCCATATATTCTACTTATCTTTGATTAAAATGGCCGTTTTGCTCCCCTGTTTATTGCACCCACAAGTGAATCAGTGCAGACTGTAGCTGTGATCACAACCTGTAAATTCCCTCGTGCTTCTTTTGCATAAAGAGCCAATAACATAATGTGCAATCAATACGCAATCGACGGGATTTTTAACGCCTGCAACATGACGCCCATAACATTTCTCCTCTGACAGGATCGGGATCTCTTTCTTTCTGCTCGTGTTGACCCTGTCAAATGTCTGACAAATTAACTGCTGTAGTTGTTTGGCCACTGACTAGTTGCTCGTACAGTAACCTCATATTACTGATCTGCTCAGGCTATTGATTACCAACCCCCCCCCCACGTGGCGAAAGGATCAAACCTGGCATGTCTGAAAGGCCATTATCAGCGTCCACTTCAGATAACCTGCTACAACCTGATACAGACCTCCTTACAGGTCGCAACCTCGCTGCCCTCTCTGGCCAAACCAGCAGACCCCCCCCAACCTGCTACAACCTGATACAGACCTCCTTACAGGTCGCAACCTCGCTGCCCTCTCTGGCCAAACCAGCAGACCCCCACCCCCCCCCCACCCTCCAGCCATCATTATCATTGTGTTCTTAAATGACACACAGGTCAAGAAAACGGCACCGCGTTGATGTCACACATGTGAATAATCTGTGCTGCTGTAAGACAGGCTACACAAATGTCACACGTCGGCTTTATCAAGGAGATTTACACACAAAGAGAAATGACAAGTGCATTAAAGGCAGAAGAGGCTGCAGCACTTTCTCACTGTTGGTGAATAATCTTGTTCTATCTTCTGTATAAATACTTATTTGCCACTATTTTCATAAATATTTCTTTATTTTTTTTACACATGAATAAAGATATCTTGGAGAGACGCCTCGCTCAATGTTATTGTTCACAAGTCTGAAAATAAAGAATTCAGACTTGTTGAATTTTAATATTCTGGACGTGGAGTTGAATTTTAATAAAGGGGCAATTATGGAAGACACTTCATCTCTGAAATACCACAAACATTTCCCGGACATTGTTTCAAGGTACGAGAGATTTCAATTACAAAGTATTAGCAGCAGCCCTCAGCCAGTTTTTACTTTTTAATTTAGACATTCCTTTATTTCAATTAAAACGTGCCAGGGTCTGGGTTTGTTGCACTCTTACATTTTTTCAAAGTGCATTTCTTTTTTTTTTCAAACCTGAGAGGATATTAAAGCTTTATTTTTTTGTAGGCCAGGTATTAGTGACTGCTTTCACACAGAAGCTCATTTGCATAAAGGTCAGAGTCAAGCTCCACCATGGAAGTTGTGCAGCATCTCCGTCTCTTAGCAACACTCCTGGTGTCGCCTATGTTGAATTGGTCCTTGGCACTCATCTTTCACCAATAGAGAAATTCATAAATGAAATGTCACCCGACAACCTGCACAAAACACCCAGAGACGCCCCCTCACTTCCCTCTTGGGCTGCCATACTTTTTTTTTTACAAAAAAAAATTAATAAAAACCCAGCACATTGTTTCAGCAGAGGAAACATGGCACTGCTTTGTGTTGCACAGCTTTTCAGTGTTGGGGAGTGGGGCGGTGTCAACATGTTTATCAAGAATTGGGCTAAGATTAGAGTCAAATTAGCAGGTAATTGGAGACACCTGCAAAACAAAGGGGAGGATGAAGAGGTGCAGTGATGAAGGGCAGCGCAGCCTCCATCCCTTTATTGCTGGGCGGGAGGGGGGGGGGGGGGGGTTGAAAAAGGGGGTTTAGGGGGGGGGGGGGGGCGTTGAAACAGGGGATTTAGTGTGTTGATAAATAAATGACTTTTGTCCTCCTTCCATGGTGACAGCATCCAGATGTTGCAAAGATGTTAATAGAGGGTCACTCTCTGGACAATGGTCTCCATCACTGCTTTCACCACAGACTCCATCCTCCGGGCTGAGACACTTTCTGGGTAAAAAGACGAGATGTGCTCCAATTACTGTTTTTGGCAAAGGCAGTCAGCCATAAACTAAACTCTAATTACTGCTCTGATACTCGTGTCTATCGTCTTGGACACACACACGGTCCTTGCCCAGAATATTTTAACCTCTCTGTGCGAGGTCAAATTTACGCACGTTTATCGCCCACTCCCTCGCTCATCGGCCCCTCTTCCTCTTCCTCTTCCTCAGCTCGTCGGCAGCATCCCTGTCCTGGAACCTGCTGCACTCAGTTTCCAGCTCCGCCGCGTTTCACGACTCATTTGCACGCGGTGGTTGGAAACGTCTCTGTGCACGTGAGGGAATTATTCTGCTGCTGTTCACACACACACACACACGCACACATCGATGCAGTACACACGAAATACAGATCATAATATTAAACTTTAATTATAAAGCATTTTACTACTATTTTAGCCAGTACTTGGTCGTAACCATTCGGGGATATTATTATTATCATTACGATATTATTATGCTGTGTTTATATTAAATACATACTTCTAAATGTTATTTTAAATAAAAGTCATAAACAAATAAATAAAAGGCATGTATCAACAACCGGACAAATTATTTCCATCATTTATTTAAATAGTTACTGGAAGTGGTGGCGTGATGATGCCGTGTCTGAACTTAATAATTTCCGTCATGAACTAGAATTATTATTATGATTATTATTATTATTATTATTATTATTATTATTATTATTATTATTATTATCCCTGAACGGTTTCGTCCTGCGACAAATCGACGGAATGGAACTTTAATCGATCCCTTTCTCTGATTATTGGTGACTGGCCATTCGATATTTCTGTATGTGTTGGTCTTACACACGATCACTGAAGTGCCTGGCGTGTTATTGTCGCTCTTCATCTCTCCTCACTCGTCTTCAATTTCCCTCGTGTCCATGCAAACGTGTGTGCACCTGCACCAGCAACACGCTGCAGCCGTCAATAACAAAAAAGTAGTGTGCCGATTCATGCACGTGCGCGTGTCTGTCCACCTCCGGGTCCTGGACGCACCGTGTCTGTGAGTGTGTGTAGTTTCAGATCACAGGCTGGGGTTGTGTTGCTCGCCGCAGCTCGTGTGTGCAGCCTGGAGTGATGGAGGGCCCTTAATGCGGTAGCACTGATTGCATCAGGCTCCGTGTCTCCACCTTCTCATGTCAGGTGTTTACTCGCTGCTCGCAGCCTTTGTGTGATTGTTCGGACTCTCTCCATTACCGACGCTGGAATGAACAATCTGACACTTTCACGGCGTCCTTTTAGTCATCCGCTGATTACTTGTTGCTGCCTAATTGGAAAACATATGAAGATGTTTAAAATGCATTTCTAATGTGCTATTGGCTGCTGTGTAATGAGATGCACGGGGCAGAGTGGGAGTGGGAGGCTCCTCCTCTCTGTTTAACCACATAATGTCTCCATGGGAAGTTCCTGCAGTGATGAGGGCCTGCACTTCCTGTTCATGGAGATGGAGCACATTTTGAAAGGAGAAGCTGTTATTGAAATGAGGGGCAGAAACTTTTATGTGATAATTAATTTTAATACGTCAGTATTTTTAATGTATTTATTTAATCAAGTATCTATTTAACTGCTGAGGTTGGTATATAGCTGCAGCCTTTTTAAAATATTAAACTGAAAGTTTACTACGTTTGTAAAATGATGGTAATCGAAGCTGTCAAACAATGCAGACGAGTTCATAAGAAGTACGATCCCTCTCTTGCGGGCTTTAAAGTGCAAGCAGGTGGAAGGTTCCTGCTCGACACAGTCAAAGCCATATAAAATCCTCCTAGAAAAATAATGTATACAGCTAGGTTTAATTCAAATATTAAACTTTTCCTCTCATCTTTCTTTCCCTTGCTTCGCTATTTAATGTTTGAACCACTGTACTTTGTCACTTTGATAACATCCACATTTGCACATAACTATCAGGATATTGTTTATAAAATATATATTTAATTAGTTTATATATATATATATCCAATTGTTTATTATATTTGATCACACACAATGTGAAATGCATGCAGTATTTTTATTTGCACTTGGATTGTCCACATATTGTTTGGTAGTTTCATCCATAACAATGCAACATGTTATAGCAACACATGATTTCTGTGTGAGTTCTTTAGCTATAATGCTAGCTGTCAAAACAAAGTAGCTTGGTTTCAAAAGTAAACTTTTCTCAGCTTAGTTCAGCATGTTCCATTAAAATGAAGTAAAGTAAACTGTTGCTGAAGCAAACCGACTCTACACTGCACTTTACCTTCCTGTGCGTCCCTGTATGTCTGTGGATATGGAATCTAACTTTCTTTCCCTTCCCTCTCTGTTTACTGTTTACACTCTCAGATGAAAAGAACAGATTTGGGCTGGAACCTGCAGAGCAACTTTCCACAGATGAGAGGTATTCACATCTTTTCCTTGAGTCAGAAATGTGAAAATACTCCACTGCAGGTAAAAATCCTCCTTCCACAGAGTTGATAAGTAAGTAAGTAAATACTGCATTACTTGTATATGCATCCAATTATATGTGATCACTGTCATTGCTGCATTGGCATTGATGCAGGATTTTCATCTTGCACTTGGTTGAGGTGCAGCAAAATATTGTTGTTGTACAATGTTGGGTAGTAACATTACTAACACCGCAGTATTTATATCAACTCCTGATTTGTATGTCAATTATTTATCTGCATGAAACTTTAGCAGTAGTACAAGTAAGATACCACACAGTACACGAGTAAATGAACTTGGTTACTCTGACTATAAATCCCTCTGGTCCGTATGCAGGCTGTGATCAGTATCAGCATGTGACAGATGCTTCCTCCTGTAAGCGCCACACCTGACCGCTCCTCTCCTCTCCACGCTGATGATATCACCCCGCTGACGGAGACAAGAGTCCCACAAGGCTCCTCTGTACAGTGAAAACATGTCGTCTGACCATGTCAACCGGCTCAACTCAAATATTGTGCGTTGTTGGTAAAGAGGGGTCAGGCGACTTGTGAGCCGAGTATTTCAAGCCCCGCTCTCTCTTAATCAAGTATTCATGAAGCAGGCAGTAGGCAGTGGGAGCAGAGTATAGCCTTACACGACACTGGTGGTTCCGACGCCCCCCTCCCCCCCCATGGGTATTACTGGTGGGCACCCCCCCTGCCCGCAGACAGGCCCATCATTCCTAGTGTACTTCCAGCAATGATATCAAAAAGGTTTTTTTTTTTTTTTTTTTGGTCAAGCCAAAGAGAGGTCATTCTAATAATACCCAAGGTCAGTGGTGGGAGCCAGCGAGTCTCCCAGTCATTATTCATTTGTTCACAGAGTTAATGACAGTTGCAGGGAGACGAGAACTTGGAGCCAGCAGCCATGTGATGTCACCAACACATGCCAAGGGATTAGGAGGGCAGGCAGGGGACAAGAAGTGTGGATTATACAAGTAAAAAAAAAACACACACACAACCTTCACTTCTGATGTAGCAGATAATGCAAAGCTTTTATTTTTAATAGGAATATTTGTATTTTTTGAAGTCCTCTGGATGGTGTCTAGCATGTCTGCTTCTTCATCTGCCTCAACCGGTGTAAATTATAAAATTTTATGGATGTTTTTACAATGGGAGGGGACTGTTTGTTTCGTTGACTCAGTTTAAAAGTCAGTGGTGAAAAACAATAAATAATTTTTAACTTTTACTGCTGAAGACAATAATACAAAGCCCAAATTAGCATCGTTAGCATGTGTATTCGTTAGCAAACTTTGAAACTTTAACGCCGTTCTGGATGAGTCCTAACATGTTTGCAGCGTTAATCTGCTCAAACATGCTTTTTTGTTCAACACCATCATTCAGCCTTTTGGGTAAATGACAAAATATTGTGGATTTTTCATGGTGGGAGGTGAACCAACAATTTCAGTTTGTCTCATTTACTCATTTCCGTCATCCCCACATTATTTGCACGTACGGAGAAAAACAGCGGAGCCAGTGGCTCTCACACAGAGAGAATGAACAATGAACACACCTTATTCAGGCAGCGAGCAGGCAGCAAACAATGAACCCCTCCCTCCTGTCTAGCAACATGTCTGATAATGACCACATCCACCGCCACTGATAGCGCTCTTCTCTTTCTGACCTACATGTGCACAAATATGACTCAGATGAAACATTTCAGGGTGGATATTGAGACAATGATCAGCTGTGTAGCTACATAAAAAAAACCTTTTCCTCGTGTGTGAAAAATCCTCCGTGTTTGATTTTTTTGTCTGCTCAAAATTTAGTACCCTTTTCCTCTTGTCCTGGATACACTGCTCATTTTGGACGGGTCCACAGTGTTGGTCTTTGCCTCAGCGTCTAAGACGCAGATACAGTAAAATCCCTGTTCCAGCATAAGGTCAGAGTATAAATATGAACTGCGTTTTGCATTACTTTCAGATGAGTGAAGCTGTCAGAGCAATAATATGAGCCTTCAGTCCCACTTTCTGCCACTTATCCCCCATTCTAGGACCAAGGGGTCATGTGAAAATTGAAAGTGACAGTCAAAGCAGCATGTTGAACAGGCTGATTGGACTGAGGCTGTCACGGCCGAGATCAGAGCTCTTTAACACCAGGCCCATCAGAGGTCTTTCTGTGGCAGCCCCTGGATCCCAGGGAAAATAAGTCCCTGACAATGAAAAGGAAACTAGTCAAGATCTGGAAACAGACACACAAACTCCACTCGGATTCACGCATTGAGCTCCCAATGATTTTAATTGACGTGTGGAAAGTTGGAGTAAAGCAACAGAGGAGCACCATTAACAGCGAGGTTCTTCTCTGAGACAGGAGGAAGTCCAGCGGTTTCTCCTCTTTGTGGTCGTTTGAATGGAAAATGTTTGTATCACCTGTTTTGCGGATGATTTAATGAGCACATGATGCTGTCACATGAAAGACGTTCTTTCTCACTTCATCCAAATCACTCCCTGTCAATTTATATTTTGTTTCATATGCAGGATTGCATGAAGGTCCGTCAGAAGCAATCAGCTCGCCGTCATCCATTCAGACGGTAATAAATCACGTCATTATCACTTTTACTTGGGGCCCATCTTTGAAATGGAGGGAGGATGAAGTAGTTTTTGTCAGGTGGAAGAATAACTTATGATCATTTTGTGTCCCGCTGAGAACCCTTGAAAATAATAATATACCACAGCAGAAGCACATGAACAAATGAAAGGCGCCGAGTGTTATAAATCTGATGGGATTTGCATATTTTGCCTCGGAGCAGGCAAAAGAAAATCACATGGCAAATGAGAAAGAGGAAAAAAAAAAAAGTGGTTAGAAAACACACTCAGAAGTTCTGGGTTCACGTGAAGACGGATTTGTTTCTCCACTCACTCGTGATTGAAAGTGTGAGGATTTCAAGGTTTGAAAAAATATATATATATAAAGCTGCTTGAAGAATTTCATATATCTGAAAGACTCAAAGTCAAGATTATTAATCAAGTCGTCAGTCATAATGTGCTGATTTGACCCTTGAGCCTCTTTGCTTGTGTCTATAACACGTTCCCTTTGGTTCAATTCATCTTTAAAATGATTTACTTCTCCCAGCATTTAGAGAAGCTGCTGTCAGGTGATGTCAGAGCTCGTCTGCTGAGCGCTGTCACTTCTCACCTGAGAATGAGAGTGTCACATCCTGTCTCACCTGCTCAGGTCTGGGAGTAGTGATGTGTCTCATTGTGTGTTGATATGAATTGTGCCTGCTGAAAGGAAGTAGATTATTATTACTGGACTGAAAAGAGACAAATAAATGAACAGATTGTTAGCTACTATTCCTGGACTGTTTATGAAATAATCAAACAATAGAGTAAAGCTAATAAAGCCTCTTCCTTTTGTAATAAGTGTCTTGAGAAGCAAAGATCTAAACTTAGAGGGTTCACTGTGTCTTTGTGCTGAGCTGTAATTGGCTGAAGCAGCTGGACTCGAACATCTTAACCAAATGTACGACTGCTCGCTGGAGCTTTGCACAGACACAGACTCTGCCCTGTGTCGTTTGTTATTTTGTGTTTGAGGGGGTGGGGGTGGGGGGGAGGAAGGGAGGGAGGGAGACAGTGAGGCGCCTGCACCGGGGTCATGCGAACAGATACATTAATCAATAACATTTTCATATATTTTTTGATTTAATTTCATTTTGCGACGCACAAACCTGAGCCCGTATCCTCGGCAGCTCTAAATGAAAACTGTGGAGATTAAATTCTCCTCATCAGGAGCCACACGCCAGCACACATGCACGTTTCTCATTCACCTTCTGTTATCTGACTCAACTTGAAACTCCAGTGTGATGAAAACGAAGCTTGACAATAGAAAATCAAATAAAGCAGTTTAGCTGAGGAAAGAATCAAAGTTTTTTTTTAAAAGCACAAAGAATTTGAATTATATCCTGAAACTGAATCTAATGATCAATAATAAAAACAATAATTAAATTCCTTATGACTGCTCCCTGGGCCTAAACAGATGATGAAGAAAGGTGCCACATTTTGACTCAAGGTTGTCCAACAGCAACTAACTGAGACTCATGGAACATGTTTCCTTTCACTCTCTCTCTCTCACACACACAAACATTAGAGACAGTGCAGCTTTAATTGTGTGATACATGTTTTAATGTAAGAACAAAAACACCAAGGCTCTCCTCCTCCTCCTCCTCCTCCTCCTCCTGCTCCTTCCTGTGAAGGATCAGGTAAAAGGCCCGTCTCCAAAAAAGCTATCGTCCCATGTCCATCCCAACATCAGAATTCTCCAACCCATGTTCTCCCTCTTTTTTTTTTTTTGTTCTCCTTTTTTTTTTGATTCCACTGATCTGAGCTTGAAATGCGAAGACAGCAAAGCACTAAGCCTTCAAACGTGTGATTTTTTCAAAAGATCTCTAGAAGCAATCTCTGCCTGGCTGACCCCTGACAGCTGCAGATCTCTTTACTTCTCTCTCTGCTGGCACTTCATTTGGTAGAAAAGCTCTCAGATTCACACCTCTGTCAGGCAGCACAAGTGTTTATTATGTGCATACACAGAATATCCCACATAGTGCACACCACCTCAAAGGCACTCTTTTAATAAACATCCTGGAAATTCTCACAAAATAGCACACACCGTATAGGTTTATTTCCTCTCCTTCATTTTTATTGCACAGAAATGTTTTTTTCCTCTCCTAACTAAAACTTCTTTTTTAAATTTATCATCCATCCAGAGCCAAGAAACCTGAACCTGATCTCTGTCCCTTGGCTCCACCGCTGCTCGGCCAGGACACGTCAGATTCAGATCCTGCACATTTTTTTTTATTTTTTTATTTATTTTATAATCCAGCGTTTGCATACCTCGAATCTAGAAATAAAAACCCTCACCACTGACTGCGCATCACTGCAGGATGGCGCGGCTGCAGACAGATGAAGACACATTTTGCAAGAGCAGTTAAATTTAAATACGCTCTCCCATTTCGTTGGATTATAAATGGCCACACCACAACAGAATTATGTGAACAATGGCGTGTGTTATATGTGCAGTTTGTGTTGGTTTATTATGGCAGCTCTTCGCAGCGTTGCTCGCAGTGCCGGTGCCTCCCTCCCTGGAAATGAGACTGCAGGCTCTATCATTAGATCGGATGGCAAGTCTTTATGCAAAGTGTTTTGCATAATTACATACCAAAGCCAGAATAGCAACCCTCAAATTTTATGGGTCACAAAGCATCAACAATTGCCGCATTATTGTCCACCATAGTCCAGCCCCACCAATGACAAGGAACGAAAAAAGAGAAGAAGGAGCGAGAGAAAGAAGAAGAAAACCCCTCGTCTGCCTGATCTCAACTTGGGAGATTGAATTTTCTCTCCATAAAAAAAGTAAAGACGATTATTTCCAAACTGACATCTTGTTTACACGTAGTTGTAAAAGTTTAGAGGAGCTGAGCCCAGGACTCAAGCATCGTGTTTCTCACCTTTATACACATTTATTTCCAAAGCTGTGATCCAAAACCTTTTTCAAGTGATTTTTTCCCCCCAATTTTAACTAATCTATTCAATTTAGAATGTAAGTATTTATTCTAAGGAAATCAGTCACATTTGTGCTTTGATTATAGAATTAAATGTGTGTGTACTGTAATTATTATTGGTTATTTAGTCATTCTAAAATTATGAATTTAATTTTGTTAGTTTAAAGTATTATTAAATCAGATATTAGCCAGTCTAAGAATCGATAAGATCTGAGATAAGTTCGTTTCAGTTTCCTTCATTTCACATCAAATGCAATATCACAATGTTAATTAAACCAATTTAAACACATTTTAAAGCTTTCACTTGCAATAACTGTTCTTGAATTTAAAATAATATGAAGCTAATTTTAATTAAAACCGTCGGCGCATTTGAAGTCAACAAAAAAGCAACACCTGCAATAAAGAGGCGATAAGAAAGAAAATAAATCAGAAGGACCTTGTTCTGTTTTCAATATCCCAGAGCACAGCTCGTATTGGGAGATATTGATTCGTATCAAAATCACTAAATATTAATATTGCACAGATTCCACCCTTTGTTTTCAATCAGCGGATATCCGTGATTAAAAGGGCCGTGGGCATTATGGCTGAATAAGAAGCTTGTTTTTCTTTTTCAAAACCAACTAATAATAAATAACGGTGATAAATAAACGAGCACAGTTGAAGGAGCTGGTGACAGCAGAGCAGGTTTGATGTGTAGAAAGTGAACAGATGGAAACATGAGGGACAGGGTCGCGTGTATCGATGGTTTAAAAAAAAAAAAACATCCCTTTAACATTTATTTGCTCGATGGCCTGAAAAAAAGAGAGGTGGAGAGGTGTTTGAAGTGAAATCAAAATTCGATAAAGAATTCTCGGCCACATCAAACTGTTGTCACCAAATATTTCTCACGAACATGTGATTCTTCAAAAACATCGAAATAGCAGCGACAGCAGCGGCAGAGGGAAGTGTTCGGAATTTATTGAGCAACACAAGAAATGTCTCATCTTTATCTGCACCTGTCTCTTTGTGGTTTATTTCCCTTTTATTTAATACGGCTGTATTTAAATAGTTGAATTAGTGATAGAATTACTCATTTCTGGCGCTTTATTTGCACAACACCGATCAGATTTTGCGAAAGAAATCAGTGACATCCCAAACTCAAAGCAACGCCCAGCTCAGCCGCTCTGTCACTGCGGCTTTCCAATATTTCTTTGAAATATATTTTTGGATTGAAATATCTTGCTCAAAAGGAAAAAGACAGGATGGGAACAGGTGGAGCTGCAACACACAACAAGCCGCCGGGAGCAGGGCGGAAGGTCAAACGTGCAGAACAGCGCCATCTCGCTGCGGAAGCGTCAACTGCGCTCTCACAGCCGCGGGGTTGAACTCTTCCCCGAGCTCGCGCTCTGACGACAGGCAGCCGCGCCGCTGCTGCCGCCCAGGTCTGTCCGTGGCCAAGAGTCAGACGCGTTATGGCTTTTCGTGAGTGCGGGGAGAGGGGGGGGGGGCGCTGCGGGGTCCCGAAGCGGGTCCCAGGACCTGCTGGGGTCGATGGGTGGGGGTGGGGGGAGGAGGACTCGAGTACAGTGCTGTGACTTCACTGTCATGTAAGACAACACGATTATCAGCTGAGCGCCTGGTTCCCAAACGGAGGTCCCGGGACGCTCCCGGGTCGCTGCAGGGGGACCCGAGGATAATAATGAGGTTCCTGCAGGACCCACACAAGTGATTTCATGTGTCCTCCGCCCTGTGATTGGGGCTTCTGCGCATTTGTAGGATGATAGTGTTTGAAATGTTCACGCAGGGCGCGGGCAGAAAACACGTCAGATGCGGGTTCTCTCCTGTGACGAAGGAGCGGGGGTCCAGGGTCTGTGACGCGGGGGCTCTTGACAGGAGAATGTGTGGGTGTCTACCGAAAGAAGCCGAGTATGTGACTTACTTTCTTATATGTTATGAACTGAGGGAGAGGGGAAAATACTTTTAATGTGGAGGCGAGCAGTGTACATTCCCTGAAGCAGTGGGTGGGAGGTTGGATGCAGTCAATGGAAAACTTGTCCTGTTTTTATTTATGCTATCTTTATACAAACATGTCTCTTCTTTAGGAAATGACTTGGGTTTTATCAGGATCCAATCAACAGAGCAAATATCAAGCCCGCGCAGCCACTGAAAGCAGACGCGCCCAGACGCTGCGTAAAGACGCGCTGTGGGTGTAATGTAAGACCGCAGCTCTGGCTGCGCGGAGGCCTTTGTGTTTATCCGGGAGGTTCAGATCCGCTCTGCAGAAATGTCAGACGCAGCCTCGCTGCCATTTAAACGAGAGCAGACCCAAGTACACAAGAGGAATACATCAAACCTCCCTCCGCCTTTTTGGAAAACTCAGGTTCAGACTCTTTTTACTACAGTGGAAAAACGTGAATGAGATTTGTATTAATTAGCAGGAACTATATTTCTCTTTCACCTGTGGAATATGCGGATGTGCAAAGTGACGCTCTGATGAGGATGGTAACTGTGACGGTGACGATGATGACGATGAGGAGGAGGAGGAGGAGGAGGAGGAGTTGACAGGAGAATAACCTCAAAAGCCTCAAATACATACATCAAATTCATGTTACAGCTTGAGACTGCGCCGCGCGTGCACACACACACACACACACACACACACACACACACACACA